>CAJUYG010001178.1:0-51130 GCA_910591675.1 Galerucella calmariensis
AGTCTTACAGCATTGCATTGATGTTAACGGTGAACATTTTGAACCTTCATCTTAATATTACTGTTAGGATTATACTTTTGGTAGCTAGTTTTGTTTAAAATGAATTATTCATTAAAATTTATCATTAATTAGAATTTTTTGTTACATACAACGTTTATTGCTTTCACATAATAGGTCAGTAGTTATATTTTACAATGAATATTACAAAATAACTGTGTTTTTATAAACTTTGGGTATAGGGAATGCTTGACAAAAATTAAAGTTACATAATGTCTGTTGAAAAAAGAACCAACTTGTGAAAGAAATGCAGGATAATATTTAGAAAAATGAGGTACGACATAGCTTACCTATGTCTTTTGAAAAAATAACCAACTCGCGAAAGAAAGGGAGGAAAATATTTAGAAAAAAGAGGAACGACATAGCACTTGTGAAAAAAAGAAAGGACAATATTTAGAACAATAAGGAAGGACATTGCTTGATGCTGAAAATTACCCTTCGTAGATGGAAATTTGTCCCCCTTGGCTGGAAGATGACCCCAGCCAGTAGAAAATATAATCAATCGGTCAAAACATCGACAACCGACAGAAAATATTCCCCACCGGCTTCAATTGAGTGTATGTCGTTCTTTTTGGTGCTTACCAAAGAATACACACAACACACAACAACAAGAAGTGACGCCCGGCGAAAATCTTTTGATGTTGAAGGAAAAGAAAAATAACCTTGAAGGTGACAGCTGACTCTGGCACATACTGAGAATCATAATTAAGTCTTACAGCTTTATTAGAATCACACTGAAAAAAAAATATTTTATCATAAAGTTCATTTCATTTAAAAAAATAATTTCAACCTAAAAACAAACTTTAATCTAATTTGGGTCAGTAAATACCATAAGAAAGAGGGTCGAAAGAGTGATCGTATGACATATGAGGACTAATTTAAAAGATGGCTTTTGCAGACTCGTTTTTGTCCGAAGTTTCCCTTCCTGCTTGGTGTATTTTTTGTTGCTTACTCACATAGCTTATATGTCATATCAGATTAACTGAAGTAAGCTGAAATCTCAGTCAGAAAGAATACACCTATTGTAATAGAATTGCAAAAAATAATTAACATGAACTGACCAAATGAAGCATGACGGTCAAGCTTCGCGTTTGCGCGTTAGTGTAGAGGACAGTTGCTGTCCAAACTTATAAAAAAAAACAAAATCGTTAATCGCGGAATTTTTGAATCTATCCTTGCCAATGTCGGTATATTTCTTGAATAGCATATCCTGTGCTGTTTACATAAAATTTCAAATCCTAAACTTTCACATTGTTTAAACATTTTCATAACATTTGTAATAATGAATGTTGCAATCGTTTTTCTAGCATGTTAATTCTTAGAACAAACAAACACTTATAATAGTAAGTAATAACATTCAATAAATTATGAAAACAATTTGTTTGGAATAATCCTCGAAAACAAAATTTAATTTAACAATGAAATGTTACGATTGTCACGAGTTGATATTATTTAATCCAAAACATATATTCGCCTCGAGATTGTTGATATTTATTTCACTTATATTCGTCCTCTTGCTAATATTTAGATAGTTAGCAATAGGATATTAATTGTTACGTAATTAAATATACCCGCAAGGTTAAATTATGAAGGATCTGGTTAGACGAGTTCTCTGTGAATTTTCCGCTGTTTTGTTCAATCTATGGGACTTTATATTTTTTCTTCAAATCTTTTTACACATTGTTTATTTTTATAAATATAAAAGTGTTAATTACAACATGTTAGATTAATCGTTTGTATTAGTGAATTATAAAATAAGTTGACAATACTTAGAGGTAATTCCCAACTGATCAATTTTTCAAATGTATGAATTTGTATATAAAAATACAGTTGCTAGGTACTCAACACATTCTATGTCAAATCGAGCAATGGTTGGTGCCGACCCATTTTTAATTTAGATGAATTTTATTTTGATGAGGAGTTTTCTTTCATTATAAAAGAACTTCAAAGGAATTTTTAGGTACTTATATTATTCTCACTTCTATACCTACATGTTTTTATGTACACATCGCGACATATAAAACTGGTACAACTATTATAATCCAAAATAGTGTTTTTTTAGCTGTGTAAATTGATCTTTTAAAAATTGTCAATGCTAAACCATCTGTTATGGTATAATTTCTAGGGCAGTGATGCCAGCTCAACAAAAATGTTAGTATATGTAATGATGAAATTAAATTTTGTAAAGCAATAAAACAAATTGGAAAAAAGAAAAATCTATTATATCATTTATACACAAACATGATATTGTAATAAATACAAAAGTATCACATTTTTACAGGTTCGGATATTTTTTTAAATAAAATTTGGTTGGTTAATTAGATGACTGATTTAAAAAAAGGTGAGACAAGGATCAAACTGTTGTAGGAAAAATTGGAAATGGAAGACCAGTTTCAACTAGAATAGAGCTAAACATAGCTTTATCTGATTATTTTATCGAATTCACTTAAATGTGCTGGCATCGTGGATAATGCGTTTTGTCAAATGTGACACATGTGTCTGTTTGTCATTTTGATTAGTTAAGTTTGGTTTACATAGAAAAAAAAAGTGTACCAGTTTTATATGACGCGGAGTGTACCTGGTATAAAGAATAATTAAAATCAATGTTTTGCCAACCTCTATAATTATAATAATGTATACTTATTATAATACTTATTATTTTAATAAACAGCCTGTAATAATGCCACTGTTACACGTTGTTTTAATTTAACAAATCAATATTTCTTTTGTTTGCTGATGACCCTACTTTAGGACCAATTCGGAGTACGCGTCCTGTTTTATGGAACTTCTGATTGCAAATTTATATTCTATTATCCAGCTTCTTAATGAACAGACATTTACTTATTCTCCGATATTTTAAAAACACAGTTATTAACGTTGTTCCTTCAACTAAAACCCCTTTTTACAGATACTAGGTAGATACTACCAATAATTACTAACTAAAATAAAACAAATTCTACACTATTTTTATTGTAGCAAAATGAGTCATCTTCATAATTCATTTTAGGCCAATCAATAGGTAAATTCTAGTGGAAAATGGAATATGAGATTATGTGTTTTATGGTTAATTTTTTAAATAAGTACAACGCATATTTCAGCGGAGTGATTGGATAACTAGGACCGAATAAAATTTGTGAAAACTGGAAAATTCGACCTTATTTAAAAATTATATAGCGTTGAAACTTCGTGGAAAACAAGTCGAAAATATATCAGGCGCATAATATGTAGTGTCTTTTACCAGATGGCACGTTTTCTACTGGGATTTTTGTCAAAAACTTATTATTTTTGTGATCTATTGCTTGGACTATTTTTATACGTTTCCTACAGGGATTTTTGTAAAAAACTCACTATTTTTGTACTCTATTGCTTGGACTATTTTTATACGATTCCCATCTAACAATTTAAATTTGGACTGGCTATTTTATAACAGTTTTATAATTATTTTAATGTTAGAAAACCTCCTAAGCAACATTTGTTTTTTTAACTGTTATTGGTAAAACTATAAAACAACAATTTGATAATTACTGGCTTTTATTCCAATCTGCTGCAAAAAGCAATTCACCATTATTAATAACAATTAAAAAACTATTTTATTATTAGTAAATATGTTCGTTAAAAAACAGTTTAATTATTGCTTTCATAGCGATAAATTAATCCAATAAAGAGCCATTATAAAATGCTTTTAGAGCAAAGTATCATTCATAGCTAATATGCTCTATAAAAAGTATTTTACAAACGTTTATAAAATAACTCTATAACTCATTCTATAATTATTTTATAAATTTGCTGTAAAAACGTTTTTAAAAGAATTTTAGTGACAGAACAGTCAAGCGCAACAAATTTATCGTGAATTAATAATATTAATACTTTCTAAAACATAAAAGCTTTTACGAAGCGTCAATAAAACAATTATAAAATATATTAGTTCGCTAACGATGTCGAATTGCTAGTTGGGTTTCTAGGTACTAGGATTTTTGTCAAAACTCACTATTTTTATACTCTTTTGCTTGGTCTATTTTCATATTTCAATGTTACGCAAATTTTCCCGTAGGTAATCTTATTCTTAACCTCGACATAATATCTATTATGGAAGGTCCACCAACAATAGCTGTTATTAATAAAATATGTTGATGAACATTATACCTAAGTTTAAAGTGAAAGTATGATTTCAATGAATTTAAAAATTAATATCGTTGTGTTTCTGTCTAGATAAGGCGAAGCATGGAAAATAGTCCGTAGCAGAGATTCGTTTATAAATAAGAAGATATTAGAGAAAATTAACATAGATTTTGGAAAAAAACTACCTTCCTCAGAAGAAAAACGTTGGTTATAAAGTGAAAAAATCAAAAGTATTTACAATAGAACAAGTCAACGAGTTTATGCGTTCTGCCCCAGACAAGGAGGTTTTAATCAGTAGCGGCGCCAGGCATGTGCGAGCTGTGCGATCGCACAGGGCCCGCTCCTTCCGGGGGCCCGCAGGGGCCCCGGGAGGCACTATCAATCTGTCAGTATTTTTCAGAAAGCTATGAAGGTTTTATCTAATATTTTCCCTATTCTGAGGATCTGAGGTTATTTTAATTTTATACTCAAAAATAAATGAGGTGGGAGTGTAGGGTTGAATCGGTGAAAGCAGTAAAGTTCCAACTAGACCAAATATGTGATGCTTTGTGTAGTTTAAGAGAGAAAAGTACTTAAATAGTTTCTGGCTGCATGGGTACAGCCCTAAAGCCAAAAAAAAAAAAAGAGAAAAGTACTGATTTTTCCTTGATCAGCGAACGCCATCTGTAAAATGTGGCAAAGTCCAAGTATGAATTTAGAGGCAGCAATACACCATTTGAAGGTACTTTTAAACTGATTGGATCAGTACAGAGAAAATGGTTTTGACTCTGCATTGGTAGCAGCTAGAGAAGTGGCAGAAGAAACTGGACTTACAGAAACGGAAACGACTTTTAAGTCTCCAAGAATTAGACGAAAGAAGAAAATGTTTGACTATGAAGCAACTGACGAGGCTCATGAACTAGCGCCGAAAGAGAACAATACGTGTCAGCTGTGAGCCACGATTTGAAGCCTTGAAGCAACAGGAAAACATTTTTTGGTTTTTGTACAACGTATTGAATGTGTCGTCAATGCCAGACAAAGAACTTTTAAATCATTGCAAAGACCTTCAAACTGCTCTTACCGACGGGTACCAACGTGACATAGACGGACTGGAATTGTTTGAGGAACTAAAAATATTTCCAAATGTTGTGGAGGAAGCAGACAAGAAAAGCAAGGAAAGAGGCCAACTCAACCAAAGCGGAATACGTAGGGCATTGAAGTTCATCACGATTAACAACCTGAGTGATATATATCCCAATCTAAGAATTTTGTTGACCATTCCTGTCACTGTTGCGGCTGCGGAAAGGAGTTTTTCAAGATTGAAGCTTATCAAAACTTACCTCCGCAACACCATGACACGACACCGTCTTTCTTCACTAGCAATATTGTCAATTGAAAATGAAGTATCACATAGTTTAGATTTTAAAGCTTTGATTGATGATTTTGCTCATAAAAAGAGCAGGAGAGTACAGTTTTAAAAATAAAGTATAAAAAAATAAAGTAAAGTAAAGCACATTGGTTCTTATTTTAGACAATTTTTTCTAGGAAATATAGAGATATAACACTGACAAAAAGTACTCTAGAGAGGCTTAAAATGTATAATTTAGCACCTAAATTATACAAATTTTCCGGGGAAGGGCCCCCCCTAATATCACCTCGCAGAGGGTTTTAATGATGAAAGTGACTTTTTTTATTGGAGGAGCCTGTCGAAACAATGAATTAGTGAAGATGACCACGGAAGATGTTAACGTTTTAGAGGAAAAGTTGATAGTTACTATTCCCGACTCAAAAGCCCTCAAGAAACGGATTTTCGCTGTGTCATCTGACGGCGGAGTCAATCCTGGGCTCTTATTAAAAAAATATTCAATATTAATGCCAGTCCATGTTACTCATCGAAGATTGTTTGTATCATAAACAGGGTGGTCCGTAACCCGTAAGTAATGGTCCAAAGTGAAATGGAAGATTCTTCGCCTAAAAATTTTACAATCTGACGCAACTTCTTTTGATAAAATATTGATGATTAGAAAGATACAGGGTGGCAAAGTTGGAATGTCAAAAATATTTTTTCTCAGTAAATTGGAAGATTTTAGATATACAAAAGTAAAAATTCGAAGATAGGGGTTTTAGGGCCTGGAAAATCATAATGTTATCCATTTCGATGTATTTTCTGGAAAGCGCCACTTAACTTATTCATCGTTAACGGTATCCCTCTATTTATTGGAAAATATTAAAACGGCATCATTTTTGCGACAAAAAGGTATACTTATCATTAGTCGCAGAAGTTACTGGTTTTCGAGATATTCGCATTTTTGAACCCCCCTTCATAGTTTTCATTTCATTTATTAGCACATAAATAATAATGTTAGTAGGCCCTGATGTCAGCAAATTCATTATCAGCTATAATATAGCAAGAACATTGATAATTTGCAATAATTTTCCCAGAACTTTTCTCAAGCATGTTGCTTTGATGTAACAACCCTCCGCCTTCGGAGTCGTGCTGTTTACCAGGCAATACGCTTTCGAAATCTATGACAATATTATTGCAAATTATCAATGTTTTTGCTATATTATATAGCTGATAATGAATTTGCTGACATCAACGCATACTATTATTGTTTTTGTGCTAATAAATGAAATGAAAATGATGAAGGGGTGTTCAAAAATGCGAATATCTCGAAAGCCAGTAACTTGGCGCCCTCTAGAAAATACATCGGAATGGACATATTATGATTTCCCAGGCCCTAAAACCCCTATCTTCAAATTTTTACGTTTGTATATCCAAAATCTTCCAATTTACTGAGAAAAAACATTTTTGACATTTCAACTTTGCCACCCTGTATCTTTCTAATCATCAATATTTTATTACAAAAAGTTGCGTCAGATTGTAATATTTTCAGGCGAAGAAAGGAGCGCTTGCTCGGTCATTAATCAAGCTTCAGAGCACATACCCATGATCGTGGACGATAAAGACGAAATTTGAAAACTGTCCAAATATTTTCACATATTCATGAAAACAGTTCTAATATTATTTGGTAGAATATCTAACGAATGAAGCTTTCGTAGGTAACTAACGTATTAAATTATGGTAACTAATTATAAGTATAGTCAAATGCGCTCTTATCGTGCGGGTTCAAAGGTCACTAACCATATGTATCAAATCAAAAAACACAGAGGTTACCAAAATGTGAGATTACACTGGTTGACGAATGTCCACTTTTCTTTCATTCTCGGCATAATCTATCATATTTAGTACCATTTTTTTTGCTTGAGAATGCATAAAAAAGGAAAATTGTTTCTAATTATATTCTATATAGAAAGGACAAGGAGTAATAAATCATTCATTTAAGTAGATTTCATAGACGTACCAAAATATATTTTAAGAGGGTATACCGTAAGGTACATTTTGTATTGAACAACCCAGTTTTCTTAAAAACATTATCGGGAATATTATTTTAAAAGAAAGTAGGTACATTAAATCAGTACTTAGTATTAGTTCTTTGAGTAAAGTTTTCTTAGAAACATTATCGGGAATATTATTTTAAAAGAAAGTAGGTACATTAAATCAGTACTTAGTATTAGTTCTTTGAGTAAAGTTGTATGAAGTTGTATGGTTTTCATAATATTGTAAACAGTTGGAATATATTTAAAACATTTGTTGAATGTTAATTGTGCAAGTACCAAACAATGTCGATAAGCCAAGGACCATCTAAACGACCAAAAACAGGTCCATTATCTTTAAATGAAAAAACTCTGATATTGAATTGTTATATATCATTGAAAAACAAGGATCCAAGTGCAAGTGTTGATGATATTGTGGAATTAACGGCTGCTATGTTGTGTGTTGCTAAATCAACAATTTATAGATTACTAAAAGAAAGCAAGAATGGAACTCTTCAACCCCCTAAAACTCCTTCAGGCCGAAAACCAATTGAGATCGATGAGTCATTAAAACAAAGACTAAGGCGTAAAGTCCATGGATTTTACTTACGAAAGGAAATTCCAACACTTGACAAAATTATGACATCAGTGCAAGAAGATACGGACTATCCAAAATTCTCCAGAATGACATTATGCAAACTTTTGAAAGATGTGGGTTTAAGATATACAAAACATAATAGAAAATCTCTCTTGATAGATAAACCGGAAATAGTTTTTTGGAGAAGAGACTATTTAAGAAGCATTCGACATGCCAGAGAACAAAATTTGAAAATCTTCTACTTAGAGGCATTCGTGGAAGGTTTGTCGTTAGGTTTGCAGCCACCATCTGGAAAAGGAAAAAGACTTATCATTGTCCATGTTGGAAGTTGTGAAGGTTTTGTTGATGGTGGATTATTAACTTTTATTTCAAAACGCACGGGGGACTATCACGAAGATATGAATGGGGATGTCTTCGAGGAATGGTTTGTTCAAATGTTGGATCTGATTCCAAAAGGGGCTGTTATTGTTATGGACAACGCAAGTTACCATTCACGGTTACGAGAAGCATTGCCCACAAGTCGTTGGCGTAAAGCAGAGCTTTTGGAGTGGCTTATTTCGAAAAATATTAAATTTCCAAAAGATCCACTAAGGAAAGAACTTTACAGAATTGCAAAAATGAACAAGAATAAGTACAAAACCTACATTGTAGAAGAAATGGCTTCTTCTCGTGGTATATCAGTTCTTCGACTTCCCCCTTATCATTGTGAACTTAATCCCATAGAATTAATATGGGCTCACGTAAAGGGGGAAGTTGGAAAAAAAAAATACTACTTTTAAAATAAACGATGTTGTGAAATTGTTTGAGAGTGCTGTAAGTCATGTTAGTAAGGAAAATTGGACAAACTGTATCGAGCATGTTATCAAAGTAGAGGCAAATATGTGGGAAATTGACAATATTTGTGATGATTTAATCGACCCTATTATTATTAATGTCAACAATGATTCTTCCTCTTCCGAGTCGGATATAGAATAAAATGTAAGTAATAAATGTATTCCAATAATTATTTCTTTTCATTTTTTATTATATTATAATTTAAAACGTATTTTTTTCCCAAAATACACACCACTGCATTGCGTTATTGCTTATCTGCTAATCCTTTAACAATGAAGAAACCCTAAACTTTGCTACAACTGAAACAAATACTGGGTCGATCTACCTGGTTTTTAGATTTACGGAAGAAATGTAATTTAAAGTAAGAGATTTATCAAAAATTTCATGGTGCTCCCTGTAAACGTTTTGCATACTTAATTAGGGTTTATTACTCCTCGTACTTTTTGTACATACTATATTCATATTATTGCTTTGAATTGTCAAGTCACAAAACTGACATTTTTAAATAAAAGCTTAGCAAGTGGAAGACTCTTTAGAATCGCTGAAAACTAAATACATATCCTTTTTTTTTCTCGTTAAAATGGCATAAGTCTGTCTTATTTATCTTACGGATTTGATTTGGAAGTTATGATACTATACGCAAAAAATGAAAACAAAAACTTTGAGTATGTCTTGGTTGAATTGTATGACCCGCATGATAGGACTGCATTTGACTATAACTAAGGTTTTATGTAGGTATTGGTACGTTTATGATCTTAATAATTGGTAATAAAGATTTCATATAGAAATGTCTCAATTTTCAATGATACGATAAAGAAATTAATAAAGCAACCGAACATGCGCACTTGTTTCGATCATTTGTCAAAGCTTCCAATAGTAGCCTAACTGTCAGATAACTGAAGGTATAGTATTTTGTCACAAGGGCAGAAAATTACCTTTAGCAGCCCGAGACTATTAGATAGTTGAATGGCTGCTACTACAGCAACTGCATCTGCTCTTCTCCTACCGAATAAACCAAAAAAAATACAACAAATAACTTTGACACTGGCGATTAATTGAAAAATTTACGTGAAACGTCAAAGTATTCAAGTGACAGATGGTGCAAAACAAAATCGTGACGTTAAGAGTTTTGTACCCGTGGGCTGCTAAATGATACTTTCCGCCCTAGTTTTGGTGTTCATATGATTGACTTTTCGGTAAGGTAAGCGAATTGTATATTAAGTACCAAGTGTCAAAAACATTTCTTTCGTAACGAGTGCCTTATGAAACTAGTGTTTAAAGTGACGTTTTGCGAATGTCATACCCGTATTTTGGATACGGTTTTAGTGACGGAAGTAGAATAAAAAATATTAAACGTAAACCAGCATGTAGATAATAACTGTGGCTGTTCATCGGCTAGTTCAGAACCAGTGTGGAAGAAATTGGCTATCTTTCTTAGTTTGAATTTAAATATGAATTGCTTATAGTTTCTTGCATGAACATGTACATTACATGACATGGTTCTACAGGGTGTAACAAAAAGGCAGGTCATAAATCATATCACATATTCTGGGGCTAAAAATAACTCTATCCAACCCAAGTTACCCTAGTACAATGTGCATGCGAAAAAAGTTACAACCCTTCGAAGGTACTAAATGAAAATTGATTTTTTCAATTATTTCGACAGTTGTTCGACATATTATAATGAAAGTTGACAAGTGAATAATGGTGCCACAATAAGCATTAAATTGTAACGTGCACAAAAAATTTGGGGGGGTTTAGGGATCGCAACTCCCATAAATTTTTAACGGGGTGCAATAATTCGCATAAGAAAACGACTCGTCAACTTTCATTTTATAATATGTCGAACAGCCGTCATAAGATTTGAAAAATCAATTATCATTTGGTAACTTCGAAGGGTTGTAACTTTTTTCGCATGCACATTTGTACTGGGTTGGATCGAGTTATTTTTAGCCCCAGAATATGTGGTATGATTTATGACCTGCCTTTTTGTTACACCCTGTATATTCTTAGTTTTAAATTCCTTTAAGTTTTAATGTTTGCCTGTAATCCACCTTTACCATCTTTGTGTATAATTATTAGAAAAAACCAAATACGTCAGCAAAACAACGCATTATTCATGAGGATCATTTAGTTTTAAAATTTTTGTTGTGTTTACATTTTTTTCCATCTGATCAACGTGTATTACATGTAAAGTGCAATAAATGTGAGCAATAAAAATACACAGCCTTGCAGGTACCTACATCGAAAAAAATATACAATAACTCAATGACAGAAATTATAGGTTTTTTACGATTTTAAGACGATGATGCCATTTTTAGTTACTTTCCTTCTTATCAAAATAAATATTAATTTACCAACCGTAAATACAATTTATCTTCAACAGCCAGGGCAATTTACAGCTAACGGGTTGGCAAAACTTCAAGACGTTGTCAGATATCAACTGGTGAAATTCCCCAGTTTGTTTTGACGTTTATTGACATTCGATCATCGTCTAATATTTACAAGTGTTTTGGAGCTTTTAAATTTATTGTTTCTTTAAGATTAAAAAAAAAACAGTTTTTACAAATTGCGTCTCGTGATGGACAAAGAGATCGTGGATGTCTAGGATGTCCACAAAAATAGAATGTCTGAGTAGATATTTGTTTAAACGAAGCTCAATTCACCTGGACTGCGTCATTAAAATTTGACTGCGACTTATATGAATCTGACTGCTTTTGAGATTCTTCTGAAGATCTGGATGTAGATACTGCATCATCTAACGATAAATTGTTAAATTCAAGTATTCGTTGCCGGATATTAGCTTGCAAAATGCCGCTTATAAATGCATCATTGATATAATCGATTTTGTTTTGTTCACTGGAGACAGCTTTAAAGTTACAATTCTTAGCTAATAGTTTCATTGATGTTATGCTTTCGGGGACTTGGAATATGTCCTGCAAAAATTTCATTTGTAGGTTTAACATACAGGTCTTTTAAAATTTTTAAAGCAGAAGTATATGTTGTGGCTTCATTTATATGTTCATAAACAGTATGTGATACGAAATTTACTAAGAGCATATGTACTTATCTTTATCTTCGAGTGGTTTCTCTTTTGACGAGTTACAATCCAGAAAATTTTTGAATGTTTCATACCAGTGATTAAATTCTTTAGTAGCAGTTGCGGAGTTTGGATCAGTTTCTAGTTTATCGGGTCGTAAATACTTTTCCATTTTCTTTATGTGAATTAAATTGTGAAAAAACCTTTTACAGAATTAGGCTTTAATTCACATAACTTGACAGACAGATGAGATATTGACAGTTTAAAAATATACAACAGAATTGACAAACATTAATAACAATTAAGAAAACCATACACGTATGATTAATAAACTAATTAGTATATCAGTCTGAGCTTAATCCTAATCAAAATATAACAATAATGAACCGTTTAAATGTATGACAATCGTTAACCCTAATCTTTGACTTACAAAAATTTGATTTGTTGATGCCTACGTCACAAACGATGACGCACACCAAGAAGGGTATTATCACAGAATACACCAGCCAAATAAGAAACGAAAGCCGGCGTAAATCCTTTGATGTTTTGGGGGCAAAATTTCGTGACTTCCAAACTGACGTTGACAGATAACGGATCAAGTTACACTGAGAAAATTGTTCAAAAAATGTAAATTAAATGTAATTAAATGTTAACTACACGCAAAAAAGTGAAACCAAAGAATCTCAAATAATAATTTCTTATTTTTATGACTTGTTTCGACAAAGTTTTAATTGTTAAACTCAATTTATGAATTGTTGAAGTTAATTTAACAGCTTAACAAATATTGTGAAAAATATATTAATATAAGTTTTAGCTTCTGTTTTTGAAATACCATACATTATAAAAAATAATGAGCTACTTTTTAACCAAATGATTCTGATTTTCTATATTGTTATCGAAACTATATGTGTAAGTATGTATTTATGTAGCACTATATGTAGGATAGGTTAAGTCTAAAAACCAATACAATAAAAGATTATATATTTATAATATCAGTTTACAATAGAAAGAATTTCAGTAAATGATGATATAAAATTACGATAACTATGGTGCTTGAATATAAAATTTTTATTATTTATATATTAAAAAGTTACACTTTACAAGATTCTGAATTAAATTTTACACCCAGAGAAAAGGTACTGATATCTGTGACAACGAAGTTATAAAAAAGAAGCGACAGTGACCTTTTCTCCATAGATATCGAAGTTTTGTTGTGTTTTTATATTATTATTCATCCATTACTTGAATGACGGCCACGAATTGCACCAGTTTTTGGCGACATAACTAATAAATGTAATTTTGTAAACAAATTTTATCGCTCAAAAAAAAAATTTTATTAATCAAAAAGCTTACAACAAAGAAAATTTTTTGGTTAACAATAAAATACCATGTCATTGACAGATAACGGGCTTAAAATGGCGACTGTCAGACATGCGCACTCAGAAAATGAATTGTAAAATAGCACAAGCTTCGCTTCTTCTATGGATGGTGTACAATATTCTGTGGTATTATTTCAATCATAACACTGTTCACTGGGCGGAGTAGAATTCAATGAGACCTCTGGTGGAAAAAATTGTAATTGTCGCAACGAGTAAAATAATTCGTTTTGCATTGTTTTTGTATTATATGCAAGTCAACGAAATTACCGTAAATTCGTACTTTATTTGTTTAATATTGTGTCAGCGACAAGTTTAAAACTGTGTTTTTCTATTTAAATCAACTGTCATCAATTCTGAGGTAATATTCTTATATAATCAGAGGTATTATGGAAGAGGTTATGTTATTCTATTTTTTGTTTTCATTGCAGATCAAAGACAAAATAAGTCGGTATTAATGATTTGAAATATTACTCAATACAAACCTACCTTCCCTGCAACTTTTGTAGATGTAAATATATCAAATATAAAATAAAAACACGTAATTAGACCTAAAACTAAACAGTTAATTGAACGCTTGTTGTACTTTTCACTCAATACAAACCTACCTTCCCTGCAACTTTTGTAGATATAATTATATCAGAAATAAAATTGAAACACGAAATCAGACCTAAAACTAAACAGTTAATTGAACGCTTGTTGTACTTTTAACAAATATCAACGATACCTATTACTTACTTAAAAATATTAGGAGTCAAAATTTAGTTTAACAACACAAAATACTAAAGCACAATCAAAGAAAAAGCAAAAGTTTCACAAAAAACACACTGAAAATAACTAAAACAGCAAAATAAAACCACTTAAATATCAAAGGGCTTATACGGCAGCTGATTTGTTTTACTCGTTGCTAAGATGACCTTGACATTTCAGAGCGCCATCTATCGAATTCTACTTTTCCCAATAAAACACGGTGAACTGAGGGGAATGAACGGAAATGGCAACTTGACATTGACAGATAGACTAATTAATTCACGCATGTGTACACAAATTTGCGATCACGGGAACTACTTTCTTTCGCCTCTTGTTAGATGGTGTACTCTGTGACCATTTGTCATCTCAATACAACGCGCTGTTGCCATATCTTTTTCTGGAACCTATTGAAAGGAGTTTATGAAAAGGCCACGAGTAGGACAATACTATATAAATTTTATTTTAATAAAAACTTTACAAATTACATATATCGCAGCCAGTAAACTGTCTCTGAATCGAATTAAATAATAATTAAACTATCAGACGACGAAAAAAAGCAATCAACAGAGGAGCTATGTCATTCTACCTAAGGTCAAGTACAACAGATTCAGGTGCCCAGGTGGTTAAAGCTGCCAAAATCGAAAAAAATATTTTATCTCTTGCTCCCGGCGTTCCATACTTAACAACACTACAAAACGATGGAATTTTAGATAATTTTGAGAACTTTTTACCAATTGAAATCTAACTATCATCCGTTCTTCACCAGTAAACAAGGAAAAATAAATATAATGTAACATAAGCCCTCCAGCACAATATGGCCAACCTTTCAGTGACGTCATTCTGGAATTGCCTGTAGATTATGTCATGTGCCTTCCAGAACAATATGGAAGACCTGTCAGTGACGTCATTCTGGAATGGTCTGCTGTTGAACTAATAAATCTAAACTTTTCTAAACTCAATACTCCATTCAAAAAATATAAAAAAAAGAGGAGTGGAAAAAGATAATTTATCAGCAAAATGAAAATTCTTGTGTGGTATTCATTGAGATAGTTCCAAAAGTATAACTGTCGGGCGCTCTCTGAGGTTGGTAACTAGTGTTTGCCACTCATCTATCAAAGGGTGAATAAAAATTTATCGAAACCAATAGGCCTTCTCAATATCTCAAAGCAAATATATATGTATAGGCTATTCATTCCTGTCGGAATGGTGGCCGCTGATTTAAGCTCATCAGATTCATTTTTTTTGCGGTGAATCACTCCGCTGTTCTCTCCTTATTTATTTTCCTTCATAAATTACTATGAGTTTTTGCTTCTTATGTTATCTTCTTCCCTTTTCTCCTGTCCTTTATATCTATTTTCCATTTGTTTATATTCATTTTTCGTATATCTTCTCTAATTTGATCTTCCCATCTTGTCTTCGGTCTTCCTTTTAGTCTGCTTAGTTGTGGTGTCCAGTTTGTTATTCTTCTTATTATTGTTGATGGCTCCCTTCTAGTTACATGTCCATACCATTTTAACCTTTTAGATTTTATGAACCTTACGATATCTTCTCCTTTCATCTTTTCTCTAATTTCATGATTCATCATTTTTCTGAATTCCCCCTCTTCTGTTTTCACTGGGCCAAAAATTTTCCTTAACATTTTTCTCTCAGCTATCCTTAAGTATTCTTCGTTTTTACTTGTCAAACACATAGTCTCTGCGGCATATGTCATTGTTGGTCTTATAGCAGCTTTGTACAATTTCAATTTGGTGTTTTTACTTAAATGTCTGTCATTCATCAATTTATTGTACTTCCAGTACGCCTTATTTCCCGCTTTTACTCTTTCTGCTATCTCTACTTTTCTATCATTTTTCTCGTTTATCATCACACCTAAATATTTAAAATTTTCTACTTTTCTAAATTTGTAATTCTGTATTCTTATTTCGTTTATATTCTCCGTTGTTTCCCTGCTGACTATCATGTATTTAGTTTTTTCTTCATTTATTTCCAAGCCTCTACTTTTCGCTTCTCCATCCAAATCGCATAGCATCTTATCCAGGCTGTTTCTATTTCTTGCAATTAAAGCGAGGTCGTCTGCATATCCTATTATTTGTGTCATATTCTGAGAAATTATAGTTCCCCGAGCTATCTCTTTAATCGCTCCGTCTAACGCTATATTGAACAGCGTGGTTGATAGTGCATCACGTCTTACACATTTTTCAATAGAAATTTCTTCTGTGTATCCCTCATCTGTTATTACTTTGGTTTTCGAATTGTTAAATGACATTTTTGTTAGCCTGATAAGTTTTTTCGGTATTCCCATTTTATGCATTTCCTCTAATAGTTTATATCTCTTAACACTATCGAATGCTTGCTTAAAATCCACAAACAATATATGCAAATTTATTCCATACTCGTAACATTTTTCTATCGTTTGTGTTATTACATGAACGGCATCTATTGTCGATTTCCCACCTCGGAACCCATATTGGTAATCTCCTAGTTTCTTTTCCGAGTATTTAGTTATTTTCTGTCTTATTAGCGACGTTATGCCGTTTTAAGTAGGGTTATTCCTCGGTAGTTTTGGCACTTTGTTTGGACTCTCTTTTTAAAGATAGGTTTTGTCAATCCTAGATTCCATTCTGTTGACATTTGTTCTTCATTCCATATTTTGCATATTTTGGTTATTAGTTCAAATATTTGTTTGTTTAGCTCCTTTCCTCCTTTCTTCACTAACTCGTTAACTATTCCATCTGATCCTGGTGTCTTCTTCTGTTTGAGATTCAATATTATTTCTTCGTATTCTGCGTATGTTGGTGGGTTTTCTTCTTCTTCTTCCTCTTCTAATGCCTCATAGTTTGCTTCTGTAACCCTATCCTCCTTAAACTGTCTTTTGTAGTACGTTTCCCATTCCGTTTTATTTATTCTAGCCGTTTCTGTCTTCTTTTTACTTTGTTTTTTTATAAGGTTAAATAATCTTTTGTTATCTTTGCTGTCCTGCTCTATATCCAACATCCTTTTCTTTACCCACTCTGATTTTTTTGTCTTGTAACATTTGTCAGACTCTTTCTTTTTTTCCTTGTATTCTGCCAACTCTACCTCTCTTCCTGTAATAAGCCATTTCGCCCGTGCTTGATCTTTTTTCTCTTTTTTCTTCTCACATTCTTCATCGTACCAATCTTTACTTTGTTTTTTCTCTTTTGTTCCTAATATTTCATCTGCTGTTCTTGACATTCTATTTTTTATGCATTCCCATTTTTGCTCTATGTTTTGGTCTACTCCTTCCACTAGGTTTTCTCGTAATCCTTGTATGTATTTTTGTTTCGTGGTCTCTTCCTCTAGCTTTTCAATGTTCCATTGTTTTAATTTCTTCTCCCTTGCAAAGTGCAGTACTTCTGCCAGTACTTCTAAATTATACTTATCCATTTCTTTAGCTATTTCTGCCATTTTACCGGTTTTCAACATTGTTCTAACATTCCATGTGCCTACTTTCATTTTTTCCTTGTTTTTCTTCTGTTTGTTTGTTTTTATTTTTCCTTTCTTATTTGACTGTTGTTTTTGTTTCGTTATCGTTTCCTTGTTCCTTGCCTGGTCATCACCTATATTCTTTGTCCCTTTGTTTTGTGCTAGTTTTTTGTCCTTACCAGTTTTTCAGATAACTTATCCCATATCCATTCTTCCCCATCAATGGTTATTTTATTAAATCCAATCTTAACCTTCCTCCCATTACTTCTTTCCTTATGTGCCCTGTCTCTTATTGTCTTTCCCTCTCTTTCTTAGTTAGATCATGATTTATGTATATCCTGTCGCTTTTTATATTTCTTAATTTTTGTTTATTTTTCATTATTTTCTCCTTCTCTTGACCATTATCTAGTTCTATCAGCACAGTCTTCTCTCCTAATTTGTGAGCTGCTTTAACTTTTACCTGTATTTCCATTTGGCTTTCCATGAAAGTGGTGACTGCTTTGCTTAACTCAATGTTATCCGTTATATTCATTTTAAGACCAGTCATTACTACGTTATGATTTCTTTTCTCCTTTTCTGTCCATTCTTGATTTTTTTTAATAGTTTTTTCATACATTTTTCTTATTTCCTCATTTTCTTGTTTTAGTGATTGAATCTCCTCCCTAAATTCTTTTTGCTCCTTCCGCATTTCTCTGGTTTCGTTTTTCATATCTACCATTTCTGTTTTCATATCCTGCATTAATTCCAGAAGTTTATCTAGCTTCTCCTCTTTTTTTGGTTTTGTTAATTTGAAAGCTTACTTAAATTTCTTCTGTAAGTTCCTTGTGGCATTACTTATTCTTTTTTCTCTTATTCTTTTGGGAATCAAACCACAATAATGTTTTTTATATTGTTTCTCTTTGTGCAGCTTCGCTTCGAATATAACTGTCACAAAGTTTAATAAAAAAATTAAACAAAAATTATGGTTGGTAATTTGAACATTCGTTTGACCTTGGGGCAAGTGACGTCATAAGGTCTGGAATTATGTTGGCAGTATTTGTCAGAGTGGCTGATCAATTGCAGCTACGGCCGAGGCCAAAACATCTATCGAAGAAGAACCTCAGCTAACAATTTTGTTTTTGCGGTAGTCTATTGTGTTAGTTAATTTGATTTAAGTTTTGAATATTGTTGTAATTTTGTTTTGCACGCTTAACATGTCAAATTTAGATTATTTATAAATCAGAAAGTTTAATACAAAACGGTAATAAATAATAATACGACAACAGATTTTCCTAGTTTAAATCAGCTTCTTTTGAACCTTGATTTATCCATGATTTTCGACTGTTTTCATCTCGTGGAACGTAAAATTAACAAAAAACGGGGACATACTTTTCACATACCTACTTCAATTTAAATCAATAAAAAAAATTACTGAAAATGCCCATTATCAACAGTTATGTTAAGTGTAAAATTGTTGAGAATTATGCATGTTATCTTAAAAGCAGCATGGATAATAATAAAAATACATGAAAAATGTTTCTTTAGGACAACAAACTTGAATCCATGATTATCTAGTTTTCTATTTATATTGTCAATTTCAATATCACGATATTGAACCAAACGATTAACTTTCGATGTTTAATATTTACCTTTTTAATTGAAAAAATATAATCATCTGCCAGCTAAGCTAAAAACTTTTACAGTAAATAAATTTAAAAGGTGGATAAAGAATTTACTTCGTCAGTATTTTATTTATTATTTTTTTTTATTTAAATTTCAGTGAACTACAGCTTTGTTGTTTTATTTTTAAATTGTACAGTTACATTGTGATTATCATTAAATAAACGAGAATCCTTCTGTAAAATAATTTTTTGTAAATGATTTCGGCTCACAAATGAAGTATTGTTTTAACAAAATTTTCTTATTAGGACATCCAGTAGGTCTCTGTACCGCATTACTTTTTACCTGGTTGTTGAAAATACATATAAATTATTTAGCATCATTAGTAAGTAGTTCCACTACTACTATAAAGCAAGTTACCAACAAAAAAAATATTCAGTCAGTTCAGTAGAAGCGTTGCGGAGGTAAAAATCAACGGACACGCCAAAATGCGCCGGTATCTAATTTTATTAACCTTGATCGTGGTTACAGTGAAAACGGAGAAATTTCAAGTAATTCGGGAATGGAAGTATTTCAATTACACTTGGCCGAGTGTGGAAATGTATCAGAACGCAGTATCAAGAGGCACCTATATACCTGAAAACAATATAATAGCAGGAATAAACTTCTTCGATAACTTTTATTATCTCACCGTTCCAAGGATGAAAGACGGCGTTCCTGCTACTCTTGTTAGGATTCCCGCTGGAACTACAAAAGACACTGCTCCTGCTTTAGAACCTTATCCTTCGTTCGAAATGAACACGGAAGGCGACTGCAATGCTTTACAAAACGTCCAAAGTATTGAAATTGACCCTAAAGGACAACTTTGGATAATAGATAGTGGAAGAACAGAAACTCTGACGAATCCTTCAGCGAGATGTGCTGCGAAATTGATTATTTTTGATATTAGGAAAAACATGACGACCACGGCGTATACATTTCCGGAAAATGTTGCTAGTTTAGACTCGAACTTTTTGTATAATATTGTGGTAGATGACACTGACTCTGGATATGCGTATATTACGGATAATAGTGCCAAAGATCCAGGTAAGCTTAATCCATTTTACAGAATGTGCAAAAATTTTTCATAGTTCATCCTTATATTGTTGAAAATGTCCTGCAAATGTTCCCAGCTCATTAAAATCAAAAAACAATTTTCTAATTGCGAAAAACAATTGAAATACTTTCCGCTTTTTTTCGACTTTTTGATGTTGAAGTTATCAACTGCAATTTGTGTTTCCTTTAGTTTCAAGTTTTATAGTTTTATTCAAGGCCATTTTCAATACGTTCTTATCCTGAAAACTAGGATTTTATATTGGACCCTGTCCTCTTAGGAACTATCAAAATGTTACCAGGTTATCAGTAATTTTTTGATCGATTTTAATCCATTTGAAAAAAAGACCTTATAAAATTTTGGCAGATTCCAAATGTCACTAGAAAAGTCTGTGTTGATTCTGAATTATAATAATAATAATAAGAGAGAAAATGACCTTGAGAAATCTGCAGAAAGATCTTCGGGCTCATTATAGGTACAGAGTGTAACATTTTACCACGTAATCTTGAGCAAAATATAGGTCGATTGGACCTTACATATTTTATACCAAAATGCACAAAAAAAAATTAAAAGGTATCAAAAAAGTCCCTACAATGATCTGAAAAAGTGATGAGTGTTACTGCGTGAGTTATTCATTATGCAAAATACAAGAAAACCTTGAATATGTAAATGAAATACATGTTAAGAATCCTATGACATTTTTCGTTGCAGGATTTCTATTCAATAACATAATATTGACGTGTTTCCGGGTTTTCTATAATTAAATACTATAACCAAAAACATTTATTCCACACTGTTTATTGTTTATAACTTAAAAATATTTGAAAATATTAATTTGCTACTGTTGTTTTTTAAACACAACCAGTTTGATTGACTTTATATTTAACAAAATTTTGTTTGGTTTTATAATCAACTGATTTTTAGAATTAAACAGTTTATTTGGTTGAAAAGTTCAATATGAAAATCATAATTAGACTACATACAAAGTGTATAACTTGATCTCTACCTCTACAAGATAGTTCGCTTCTTCTGATGGTGCCGAAACTATAATAATAAGAATAATGTTTATTAGCAAAAATATTAATTTACAATACAGTTTTACGACACAATTACTAACAAACCAAAGTACCACAACGCCAACTTTGATTTGTTTTTCCAAAACATGACTTGAACTAGGTAATAATACTATTTTTAATAAAACTAAAAGATTCTAATTTACTCCATATTCAAAATTGATAATTATTTCGATTTTTAAAATATCACCGTCAGAATGACAGAAGTTAACATTTTTTGATGTTATGCATACTTGGTATTTAATAATGTGGTTAGACCTATCTTGAAATTCACTTAATATACAGGGTGTCCCACGATATTGAATGTTTTCCGTAAATTTTGAGAGATACAGGTGTGGTCTAAATTTCATTTTGACCCGTTGATACAAGCACTAAGAAATAAAAAAGAGTATGTAAATTTGCTTTTAATACATGGTAAATATTACAACAACATATGTGCTTTATTTGCAGTAAGATATCCTGCATCTCTAAAAATTTACAGAAAACATTTAATATCTGGAAAACGGTAAGGTTTAGGTATAGGAAAGTATACATGAATTTGCATTATTTTTCACCCCTAAATGCATTAAAATAGAAAAAACCGGGTGGTTCTATTTAAAAAAATAAAGAAATCTGATATTTATGAAGTTAAACTTTGAACACTTTCTATACACACCCTGTATAAAATGAAAAAATTTTCAATATAGATTCAAATAGGTCTGACCTTGCTAAAAGCAACCGAACAGAAACCATTTTCATATCTTTAAGGGTATCCTCGTAAAAAAATAATTTACAAGGGTCTGCAACGGTCAAATTTTTTACCAAAAAATCAATAACTCAAAAAGTATGCATTTTTCGAAAAAAGTTTTCAAACAAAACTATACTAAAATTTTACGTAGATTTCAAAAATGTATCATGATACAGGGTGTTCCATTTAAAATAACAAAGTTACAGTCGACTTCCTTTAGAACCGGAAGTCTGCCATCTTTGAAAATAATTTAGTTAAAAAGATCGCATCCGAAAACTGAAACGTAGAAATTTCCATGATCTCACTATAAGTATTTCGCAATATACAGATAGTTTTAACTCGTCGTGGGACACCCTGTATATGAATAGAAAAAATATACAGAGTGGCCCAAAAGTCTGAAAACTGGCAATTATCTCGTAAATTGTTAGTCCCAATTGTACAAAATTTGGGGTACACCCATTTTGGGATACGGAGATTCCATTTTTGATATTTGAAATATATTTGCCGTTTATCTTAAATTTTTAGTAACTTTGGTTTTTCAAAATGATCACCCTGTATATTTAGTCATTACTGGAATCCTATTTAATACGAGTACAACCATGTCACACTTATGCTTTTATGTAATCTGGAAGGTCTAACTGAATTTTTCAAGTATCCCCAAAAAAAATCTTTGGGATTGAAATCCGGTGAATGTGGAGGCCATTCAATTATTCTACTTCGTCCTCCAATCCATCGTCCGGAAAATATCTCATGTAAATAACGCCGAACATTTACACCAAAATGAGCTGGAGCTCCATCGTGCTGAGATCAAATCTGATTAAAATTGGCTCTAAACAAGTTTCTCAGTGTAGGTACAATTGAATTTCTAATTAGAAGTTTATATTTATTTGAGTTGATGATAAAGAATGGCCCAATTAACAAAATCACAGCATTCTACATTTAAAACATTTAAATTTCTTCAAATCGACATATTTTGCTCTGTGTTATGTATTTAAGACCTTCTATTTTAAATAAAATCGTATTGCATAGGAGATTCCAATAACGACTGGATATACAGGGTGATTAATTTGAAAAACCAATGTTACTAATAGTATAAAAGAAACAGCAAATCTTGCAACATTGCAAATATCAAATCTAGAATCTACGTATCCCAAAATAGGTGTACCCCAAATTTTGTACAATTAGGACTAGCAGTTTACGAGATTATTGGCCCTTTTGGGCCACTCTGTATAATTTTACAAAATATATGATATTACTAATTTAATATTAAAGCTTTTAGTTTCATTTAAAATAGTAATATGAGTAGATTCCACAAAGTGAAGATCCAAACAGTAATATTGAACTAATAAAATTAATATTTCAGTGCCATAACACTTATTATAATTAACAATTTTTGCAAAGAGTACACAATTTAATTTAACACAAAATAAGAAGTTTAATAAATATGTGTTAAAAATATATAAAAAAATCAACAATTTGGTAGATAATATTTTCTTATTGTCCATTAACGCAACAACGAGTTAAATGTTAATCTATAACTATTTTTTATAAAATGACTTGAATTTAATGAGTTTCTAAAACTGCTAAATACTTGAAGATTCTTTGTCCAATGGTTTCATGTGCACTAGTAATTTCTGGATCATTATTTTTCTTAGAACGTGCAGTATATGAGTGAAAAATAAAATTAAAATATTTTTTATATTTATAAATAATCAAGAGTTCCCAAAAAAAATATCTGGCGAGGATCCAATCTGGTCTGAGGAGTAGGTCCTTTTTTTTAAATATTATTTTGAAAAAATTCTTCTGCAACACCGGCTCATGCTTAAATAACATATGTCATAGGACAACCGAGATTTTTAGATGGGATAAATCAAGAACTTTCGACAAATATTTAATATTTAAATTGTACTTTATAGTAAATTTAATTTTCAAGATGTGTTTTGGGTTTCACACACTTTTTTGAGTTTAAAATAAAAAAATTGTAAACCGAATATTTCAACAAAAAAAAAACTGGAAATTAAGAATTCCTAAATGTTTGCAGCTTTCACTACAGATAAGTCACAAACCTGAAGATGAAGTTAGCCACTTTTTGATTATATGTATTTGTTGCTTTCGTTTATTTGGGCTTCCAGCACTTGTGCGTGACGCATCAGTCGTCATGACTTTTAAGCAAAACGAACACGATTTTTTAGGATCCTCAAAACCACTTGTCATGTGCCAATGCCAATGAATTTCCTGTGTTGATGCCCATTTTGCACGAGGATGAAATTTGCAGCCCGAGCCGAAGGCAAGTGTGGCAATTCATACGGGTGCAAAACGGCGATTTTGTTGCGAGATGCATACTATACTTTTTCTATGACAAAATATCGTTCACGTTCAATACATGCATACAATGCAAAAACTTTGGGGGAAATAAACTGATAATATTTCATTACTCCTAATTCCCCGCTAATGGGCTTTCTATGAGAATTGAAATATGAATTGAAGAAATATGTAAATTTTTTTTATTGCTATTTCTAATAGGTACACGGAAATAGAAGCCTATAAATATGTATTTGTAGAAAACAACTATGAAATTACTCGTTACCAACTAAAACTTTGACAGAAACGATCTGCTGACATTTCATCAATTTGTCGCTGGACGTCATAATTTGACAAGCCGTAGTCGTCGTGATTTTAGAGTGAACCTAAACCTGACACGAAATATTCCATTTCGCATTTGTTGCTTAGCAACTTGCCTAGCAGCCGATGCAAAAATGAAATTCTGTACAAAATATGCTTGTTTATGATTGATGATACGGTTACAAAATGAACATTTATCGAGGTTGTCGAAGAAAAAGTAATAAATAGCATTAAAACAATTTCACCAAAATGCAAAATATATTTTAAACTGATCGAGAAATATAAATGTCACTCTTGACATTTCGTTCATTTCTAAGAAATTTAAATTATTTTATTCAGAATTTATTTCAATACGATCGCGCTAAAAATGGTATAAGCATCTCGAACGTTAAGGGTAATTACAACGTTTGCATGATTGTAGATTCCTCTCGTAAAATTGGACAAAATGATATGAGGATTAAGGGGTCTAGCACATTTACTTTTCGAAATACAGGGTGTTGAAATTTTGAAAACCTGTTTTAATTAGATAACTTTAAAATGGATGGATAAATTGATTTGATATTTGGCAGCTTGTTTTTAAATGTAAAAGGGCATATTTTGATAGAAATAGTAGTAGTATATCTTTACTGTAGTAGTACTTAATATTTAAATATCTACTGTTCATTTGGTAGCGCTAATAACCTAAAGGGTTGATGCGCTTTATTTTTCTTAAATAAAAAAAAAAGTAGTAGTGTGTATATGATGGTCATATCGCACGAGGACGAAGTTTGAGCACGACGCCGTAGGCGGAGTGCTCAATCGTTCAAGTGCATATGAACAATCCACACGAGTTGAACAGCATATTTTTTCTACGACCCACTCAAGAAAAAATCTAGAAAATAAAAATTTCTATAAATATATAAGTAGATGTTGCCAGTCGGACTCCCTCATGAAGGGTACCATACCATTATCTATAATAATGAATATTCTGCTAAATATTTCAAACGTCTTCCTGTTGTCGTTATTAATATCAAGCAGAATAATTATTTAAAAATAAAATTAACAATAAAAAAAAACTTCTTCACGAGGAATCGACTCCGGCCGCGTGAGAGTCTGGTTTGCTTACTACTCGACCACCGAGGAATATGCAAATTGTTTATCTATAACGTCAGATGTATTACATAATTTTTGCTTAAAGGGATCTAAAGTTCCTACCGTGTGTCCCGCGACACGTTCTACCTTTTTTTCAGCTGTTGGCATAAAATTATGTTGATAAGTTGTTTATTGTATAAGATTACATTCAACTCAAAAATAAGGGCAAGAATTATAAAATTTTGATGAGTAAATACATACATGTCAAGATGTCCAGGTTTAAAACCTTAAGGTTAACTGAAAAATGTTATCTTCATGCATGTTGAATTGCATCGTTATTGCAGTAAGAATGTATTTATTAAAAACTTACATCTCTCACAGAAGTAATAGGAATTAGCGGTCCACCGGTATCTCGTTATCTCTCAAAATATGATATTAGGGATTGAGATTGAGACTCATGCATTGCGACGCAGTGTTCGATGCTCTCTTTTGAATAGTTATGAAAATAACAGATTATAATTTACAGTAAATAACAAACTATAAAATGCGAATGGAAACGACAAACCATCACAAGAAATTCTGATAAAATTGTCTGATTTTGACAAAATAAGTTTGGCAACCCCAGACACGGCAGCCAACTTTTAGACCGTAACTTCCCCTTTTATCTGATTAATTATTCCATTTACACTTCGGATATTTAGAGTTTGTTCAGTGTCTGCAATTGTTACTACAAATGTCAAAATTGCAAACTTATCGTAAATGAACCATATCATATTAATCTTGTTTTGAATCATACAACACAACAGTTACAACGCCTCATAAAAAATTTGTAACAACTGTACCTGCAGTAAAAAATTATGTTTTAAGGCCGCTAGAAGAAAATATAAACTAATTATTTTTGCTGTGAAGATAAGTTTGATCTTAGTTTAATACTTATAATGGTGGAAGTAAAATTTTTAAAATAATCTTATAGCTGTAAAAACACTATAAATCGGATGTAAATTTAAACAACTCCTGAGTTATTTACACAATACATCATAAACATGACCTTTGCTTCATTATGAATTTTAAAAGGAAACGACAGTATGTCAAACTTTACGTAGCTAACTTCTCTTTTAGGGTATAAACGTCACAGCATAAATGGCTAACTATTTAAAGAATCCAAAAGTTGAATTTGCAAATCGACATAAAAGCCTTGTGAGAATAAAAACATATGATTTTGTCCACTACTAACTATCAACATTAAGAAAACGTCATATTTTTGTTAAGTTTAACACCTCATTGTGTGTTTTATTGAACCTAGCCCAGATATTATACTTCTGGTAGGTACTTTATCTTTTGCTATTTGGACCCTCATCATCTGAAAATTACAAACTTTAGTTGATATTCATCTTCAAATACTCGTTTTTACCAATTTTTTTTCTTGTGTCATTACCAACTTCTTCAAATTATTCTTAAATGCTACAGGTTTGAGATGTATAATTTCAAAAATTTTAGTTCGGTGATATTATCTATAATAAGGTCACTTTCAAAACGCTACCTTCTAAGATACATTTTCTGACCGTAAAAATAAACAATTGCGATTACAAACGTGTTTTTTTGGTTCGTGAAGCAAATTACAATTTTTATACGAAAAAATTGATGTCACCTTCTTAAAATATTTCATGTTAATCATACTAATTTAATAAAAACTTATATGAAACCAGTTACGTCATTGGCGACTGCTTTTAGTAGAAACTAGAATAATAAAAATGTAAAGTTTCTTGTTTAACAACAAACATCAATCTCGAGGTTTGAGTAATATGAAACAACTAGTTATCCTTACAATTTTGTAGCCCACTGGGACTGAGGTTAACCAAGTAAAAAAAACGAATATTACGAACCATCAGGCACGTATCTAAGGGGGGTTCCGAACCATCCCCGAAATTTTTCCAAGCACATATAAGAAAAACGATGATTTCATTTTTATGTAGGTGATATGAAAATATTGAAAATATTGAACGTCATACAGTTTTGATAATCTTATTTTTAAAATGTATTTAAAAATATATTGCTTAACTATTGGTAACACAGGACTCTTCTCGCACTTTATACTTATTGTGTCGGCGAATTTTTCCTTTATTAATTCTCATCGGACCCCCCCCAAAATAAAATCCATGATACGTGCCTGTTACGAACAAACTATTCCACAAAATTACTAAATTTGTAAATTTCAAAAAATTCCACTTTTCCGCACTCATTTTAGTGCGGAAAGAGTCACTTTTCCGTTCTAGTGCGGAAAAGTGAATTTGTCAAGTTTTTTGGGGAGTATACTGACATTTGAATATTTAAAATATATATTTGTATGATTGTAGTTTACCAAATGACTGAAAAATTAATAAATCTATTATAATTCTGCTATAATTTTTAATAAAAAAAAACTTATTTTTCAATCATTTTTTAATGGCCCTGGTATGAGCCTCATCAAATTAATGTCAAATAATAATACTTAATTTGTTA
Organism: Galerucella calmariensis; assembly: GCA_910591675.1. NCBI lineage: Eukaryota > Metazoa > Arthropoda > Insecta > Coleoptera > Chrysomelidae > Galerucella > Galerucella calmariensis. The sequence continues at coordinate 28,260 of CAJUYG010001178.1, forward strand.
ATATGTATTTCATAATGAATGTTTTTTTATTGATGAACCATTTTACCTATTTAAAGTACGCCTCACCGTGTTTAAATCGAACTTTAAAAAACGCGCGTTTTTTAAAGTTACCATGGCAACATCTACAACTCGAAAAACGAATTCTAAATATTCGAATGACAATTCCTAAGTTATTAATCTGACAGGAGTACTTTGTAACGTCAAAACCTTTATTCGAACAATTTTTAACAATTTCAATTTTATAAAAGGAAATGGAAAGTACAGTTGGTATTGTTTGAGCTATTAATACTGGTATTTAAATTAATACTATCATTCTCAAAACTCAATAGGTCTTATTAATAAACACGGAGTAACCTGAGACTAACTTTATTCCATGCTTAAACCATCAGTTTGACAGATACGCTATTAATAAACGCATTTTAGACAGGGAATAGGCTACTCCGAGGTTAGTCTGGGACTAACTTTGGTAACAATTTTAATCCATGGAAATAGGTAGTTTAAGCTCGGAATAACCTTCGAATAAATATAACCTTAGTTTTGTTGAACTGTCAATTGTGGTATTATAAATGTCATATCCTAATTCGAAATTTAGTTTGTCGTTTTTGCATTATCAGTTCGTATTATTACTCAGTTTATTTTTTATCAATTATGTATATTTATTAAGTATTTGCTTTGGTTCAGTGAGTGGTAATTATTTTGCGATGGAAGAAAGGGATTTGAGAAAGATGGAAGAATTGGGGTCCGGTGAACTATAGGGACACACGATTCTTTGACTGATTTTGTGAAAAATCGATAGTACTCACCTATTTTGAAGATTATCCGTTGAAAAATTTGCGGGTTATACACAATTTACAGAGAAAAATAGAATAAAAGATTTTTTTCCTCCACTTGAGCCATCACTTTTTGGCCCGATATTTTATACAAAAAACAGTTTAACTGTATCACACTGTACAGGAGAGTGATCAACAACATCTATTTTCGCTATCTCTGAAAAAAATTCAGTCAGATTCTTCATAACATCATTTAAATTACCACTTTTATAAAATACATATTTGAAAGACAACCAATTTGTATGTGAATTATTTTAATGACAGAATTGACAGATATCTTTTCATGAAACGTAATTCGTAGCCAAAACCATAAATCTAAATATGCATTCTCTAAAATTTATTTTTCATCTTTCAATGTAAATGAGATTATAAATTTTTAGGGCACAATGAAAAATAAAATAGTTTATAACATTTCATTTTTAAATAAATATTACGTTTGTGCCTTTTCACTTCATTTTATACTCTATATATACTTACCATATGAAACCAAAAATAATATAATAATATATGAGAGTTATGCAACCTACAGAAAATAAAACTCTGTAGCTGCAATCGATTACTTGAGAATTATGGTATTCTTGTACATTATTATTGAGATACGAAATCAAATATTTATTAAAACTATATTTTTTATTGAATTTATTCAACCCAAACTCAAGAAAATAAATGAAATTACAGACATTTTGTATTTGGGGATATCCTTACATTGTGTATTTGAAAAAAGGGAAGGAAATATAATCATTACATTTAAACAGTTGTTTGTATGAAATATTTAGTCCAAAAGTGATGGTTCAAGTGGCGAAAAAAAATCTTTTTTTTGATTTTTCTCTGTAAATTGTGTATAACCCGCAAATTTTTCGACGGATAATCCTCAAAATAGGTGAGTACTATCGATTTTTCGCAAAATCACTAAGAAATTCGTGTGTCCCTATAGTTCACCGGACCCGAAGAATTGGAAGAAGCAGAAAATATTCGTACGATCAGAAAAATTAAATTTTATAAAATTCGGGCTAATCTCTGAAAAACATTGTTGGAAGGAAGGAATTGAAAGCTATAAAATTAAAAATAAAATTTTTTATCAGTCTTTATTTAATATTTCCTTTTCTTTTTGTTGCAAAAATTTTTCATGTTCTTTGCGTTGTATAGTAATCTGGAGTTTCTCCTCAGCACGCCTTTTTTTGATTCCTTCAATTTGAGTAAGAGTGAGTTTTTCAACAGAACTCCTACTAAATATATATAACTAGGTATTAACAATAAAAAACGTGAAGAAAATTCGGAAATACTACTTTGAACACAAAATACAAACTGAGAGATAATTATGAGATAACTATTTTTGGAATGAATGAACAGAGCACTGACACATGTCACAATAAAAAACAGAACAGATGTCACCATAACGTCACTTTATTGGTCAATTCCTACCATACAACTGTGAATCTTCCTTAAGTCATGTCAAAACCCAGTAATAAGGAAAGAGTAACTATTACCTCCTTAGTCGGAGTTTATTAATAGCAATTGTATCTCTTCTTTAAACCTACGCTAGTCTCAGAATAACTAGTCTCTGACTAATCTAGGAGTAAGGGCGGAGTAAGAAATTTTTATTAATAAGACAGAATGAGGTTAAACTTCCATCAATGGCACTTCCAATAAATTAGTTTATGTTCTTCTCATTTCCATGACAACGCAAGGTATACCTACTGTTGTAGCATCACGAATTCAACCATTTTACATTATTAGTTCTTATTTCCATTTCTTGTTGTTGTATTAGTAATAGATACCAGTATTAATAATTTCAGAGTGCACCAATAAAAAAAATTAGCGTAAAGTATTCGTGGATGACTGGTCTCCAAAACACCGTAATATCCACTTATAGTTTAATATACTCACAACGTCAAAAGTCTTGGACCCCCTGTATATCAAATGATTTAATTAAACCCAGTTATTTTTCTTACTGTGGTAAAAAATTAGATGTATTCAAGAAACAAAAAAGGCAATAAAAAGATGTCGATAACTAATCCTTACTTTATTATCAATGTTTTTAGAAATATTGGCAGTGATAGCATATTCAGCCAAGTGACTAGTGTATTATTTCTCTTCATTTTTGTGGATTATAATGCCAGGACGTGAAATTTCTCAATTTATTCGAGCAAGAATTACTGCTTTACATGATGCACGACACTCTAATCATGAAATATCGGAAATCTTGGGCATTCCTAGATCATCTGTTGTGCGAATAGTACACAGATATCAAGAATTTGATACAGTGGAAAACAGACCACGTAGTGGACGTCCTCGAGTGTCTAGCGAAAGGGAGGATCGTTATTTGGTGCAATATGCCCGCAGACACCGCTCAGCTTCAGCTTCAGCTCTTCGGAGTCATTTTCAGGGTATCTTTCGCCGTGTTATATCGACACCTACAATTCGAAGACGACTCCATAATGCAAATTTACGTGCTAGAAGACCATTAAGGGTCCCCACTCTACTTCCACGCAGCGATGCCAACCCTACCGATTTATCGGTAGAACTACCGATTTTCGAAGTAATCTACCGATATACCGATTTGTGACACCTATCTACCGATTTTAAAGTGTTGAGGTTTGTAAAAACTCTTACTCTTTCGGATCTCGGCAATATATGCCAGTAATGCTAGTATATCACATACAATTCATGTGTCATACTTTTCTATGATTCTGGTTTACCGGTATCGTTATTGACAACAAAAGCGAGCCGTAAACATGATTGATGAGTGCGGTGCCCGTTTAAAAAAAAAAAAATCCGACCGCCTTCAAGTGAAATATCTTATATTTATTTTGGAAACAGCGCCTTTCAACCTGATATTCAGCTATTTGATCTAACAGCTTGGATATTAAATTTCAGTTAAGTACCTATTTGTTTATTCATAACAATCTCATAATTTTCTCCTGACTATACAATTTTTATCAATTGATTTTATTCTTTGCTAGCGGTCTCGTTATTGACAACAAAAGCGAGCCGTAAACACTATTTATGAGTGCGGCGCCTGTTTACAAAAAAAAAACAAGAATCACACCCCTTCCAGAGAAATATATTTATTTTGTAAGCTTTGTCCAAATGAAGCAAAACACAGACATTTTCTAATTTTCTTTTTATTTGGTAACGACGGTAACGTAAATATGTCGGGCTCATCGAGTAGCAAAAAATTTATGCCTCCTTATTTCAAATCTACCGATTTCTACCGATTTTTCACCAGCAGACCTACCGATTTTTAAAATTTCGGGTTGGCAACGCTGCTTCCACGACATCGTGCAGCACGTCTTCAGTGGGCGCGAGAGCACAGGGGTTGGCTTTTGCAACAGTGGAGGTGGGTGTTATTTACAGACGAAACCAAAATTGGACTGGTGAGTGATGACAATCGGCAAAGAGTATGGAGAGAACCAGGTCGTCAACAGCGACTTAATTTCGTCCGCGAAGCTGCTCCCTACCAAGGGGGTACCGTAATGTTTTGGGGGGGAATAATGTTTAACCGTTTTGCATCACCTTCTTCGGATGCGAAGGAGTTTTTTTGCGCTAACAATTTTTTGTTGGCTTGTTTATCAATGTTTACCATTTCAATATGTTCCATATTTTTTGCAATATACAGATGTTTACAGTTTTTTTTGTAAGATAACATTTTTAGTGCGATCATTTTAACATTCAAGGCATTTGATTTTAACGATTTTAAGTGCAAACATGAAGCGTCAAGTCATAAGTGAGATTGACCGTGCAAGGATAGTGGCTTTAGTTGAAGAAGGTCATTCTCAAAGGTTCGTGGAAAACAGAGTTGGCGTTTGGCAAAGTGATATGTCTAGTGTATGGAACCGGTATCTCCAGACCAATTCTCTTCGTGATAGACCTAGAAGCGGTAAAAGGCGTGTTACTAATCAGCGGCAGAACCGCTATATCCACTTAACTATCCGAAGAAACCCGACCATGGCGATACCAGCACTCCAAAGAGATATGAGACATGCGTTGGGAGTTCAAGTATCGATCTCGACATTACGAAGACGAATACTTGTGACAGGTTTGAGGTGTCGCCGACCAATATGAGTGCCCAGACTACAACCTGAGCACAGAGTTCGCCGACTACAGTGGGCTCAAGGACACGTGGCCTTGCCTGAAGAATTTTGGAATTCAGTGTTTTTTTCCGACGAGACAAGGATTTGTTTGGTACAAGATAGCCATCGAATACGTGTGTGGCGGGATCCAACGAGAGCTGCTCAGCTTGCCCATGCTCGCTCCGTGCCGCCCTTCAGAGGAGGAAGTGCTATGTTTTGGGCTGGTATCATGTTAAATGATCGCACAGAATTAATTCATGTGGAAGGAACGATAACTGGTGATAGGTATCTCTGAGAGATTCTACATCCTCACGTGAGACTATGGCGCGCAGCTGTTGGCAATTCCTTCGTTTTTATGTACGATATAATGCCCGACCTCATCGGACCAGAGCTGTAAATGAGTACCTTGAAACTGAAGGGATCAATCGTTTGAACTGGCCTGCCCTATCTTCTGACATGAATCCCATAGAACATGCTTGGGACATGCTGCCAGGGCAGTGGAAGCACGCAGAAATCCACCCAAGAGTGTACAAGAGCTTGTTCATGCGGCCCAAGAAGAATGGCGAAATATTCCTCAACAGAATATCAATAATTTGGTAAACAGCATGGGCAGGGGACTTCAAGCTTGCATAAATTCTAGAGGTGGAAATACTCTTCATTAAAAGTTCTCATGCAGGTTCTCACTTATCCTTTTCTTTAAAAAGAATCAATTTGTATTTAATTTATTTAATTTCTAAGAATACTTTTTATGTTTAAAGCAAGTTTATTATTGGATAATAAAATTTTTTGACAAATATACACGTTTTTTTTATTGAAACTAATTATTTGATTAATCTCCGATCCATTTATAATGAACACAGATTTAGGGTGATGCAAAACTTTTGAATCTATGTGTAAAACAAATACCTAGTTTAAATTAATAACAGTGTGTGAAAGTACTCCAATTTCCGTTTCTGAAAAGGATTTTTTCTCGTTCTTCAAACAATATGTTTTATTCCGACAAAATATCATAGCAATGACCTGGTTTTTTATTACTAAATACGTAATTGTAAAATCCACTTTTTTGTTTAACACATGCCCGATTTCACCAAACATTTGCAAGTTAGGTAATACCTAAATCGGAATCAGGAGTTCCTAAATGAAATCTCGAGTTCATCGCTTCTCAGATTGACTCTCGACAAACCTGCATGTAAGAAAAATTTATAATTAAGTAACGTCAAATAACTGAAAATATTTATTCAATTTTTTTTAGTTACTTTTTACAGTAATGGGAGGTTTTTTTGTTAAAAAATTATTGATTCAAGTTGAAAAAATACACAAAAATATTTATTCAAAACTCGGTCAATATCAGTCTAGCCAAACAACTAAGTAATTTGTTATACTTAATGTGTTATTTTGTAATAACATCTTGGATTTATTTATTATTTAGTAATTATTTAACAATTCATTAAAAAAATAACAATAATACGTTTTTCATGCTTCGACTAATTGATGACCGCGACTAAATGCTTCAACATAATTTTTTGTTAATATATTTTTTAAAATACTGAAGGTTAGTTGCATATTTTCGTTTATAGGTAGATACATCAGTTACAACAATAAACCGATGAGTCAAACCAACAGAATTTTTTAAACAACAATACCTTTGATAGGAATTTTTAAAATATATTTTGTATGAGCAAGTACAAGCTATGATACATCCTTAACAAATTCAATAACAAAGCAGTGAGTTTTTTATAAATTACTATTTTTTTAAGAATAACCTATCCGTACAGGCTGAATAATTCAGTATTAGATAATTTTCCTTCACTTGTCCTCTATACAATTACAACGTGTAGTTTCTGCTTTAGCGCTTATCAGCACGAATTTTAAAGAATCAAAACATTATTACTACTCCCTTGGCCAGGCCTCTCATCGCATACCGGTTCCTTATTCTGTTTTTCGTGCTTGTCAGGCGAAGATCGATTAAAAGTTGTTAGTGAGTGCTAGAAAAATGCCAAAAAGAAAAAATAGGATCAGAAAATTGGAGGAAAATTTAAAAAGACTTTGTGACGAAATGCGAAGTTTAAGAAGACATAGATCTGATTCTAGTGAGTCAGGTAAGATTGAATTTGGTTTCCTTTTTTTTTTTTTTTTAGACAAAGAATTAAAATGAACTATGTAACAAGCGTTACACCTATTAATAGTTCGGACAACAGGCGTTGCTCCAGATAAAATAATAAGAATTAAAAAATAAGGTAGAAGGAATTATGTAACATGCGTTACAACCTTGAATAGTTCGGACAACAGGTGTTGATCCAAATAGTATATGCCAAAAGTTAAAATAAACTGTTCAATAAGACGAAGAAAAAGACAATTGAGGAGAAATACCCACTGCCAATAATAGTATAGAGCTCTCTTTAGGAGCAAAGCCGACTGATAATGCAGAAACGGGAGACCCCATAAATGAAGAACTGTCGCTACCGTTCTTGATCTCTTGACCGAATGCTACCAAAAGAAAATCAGGTTGGAAAGACAAAGATTTTAGCAGAGGCTTCTCAATTATTTACCAATGTTCATCATGCATTATCTGTACACAGAAGATTTAATTTATTTTCTCGTTTAAACCAGGATTGCAAAAAAGCCACAGAGGGATTGGAAATTGATGAATTTCTTTTTAACAAAAAATTTGCTGAGGTCTTCAAAACCAACCAGGATTTTAGAAAAGCTAGCGTACATCTGAAAAGAAAAAGTTCCAAGCCATTTGCAATTTCAGAACCTGGCACGTCAGGTTTACAATACAGTAAGGCGTCTTTAAACTACCAGCGTGCCTCAACCAAAGTAAAATTCGAGAAAAGGAGGGGGGAAGCGGAATCGTACAGGTACAAGAAACCAGAGACGAACAGGCAACACTATCGCCGGAAATACTGATATCCCCAACACCTCAGGTAGATGCATATGCTGGTATATTAAATAGATTTATTTCAAATTGGGAAAACATCACTAAAAACCAGGCGGTTTTACAGTGGGTTAAGGGACTTGAACTAAATTTTACACAAAGGCCTTTTCAATTAGGAGAACCTAGGGTTTCCATACCTCCTAGACAATTAAATTTGTATAAAACGGCCTTAGGTGAATTGCAAAAAATTGGAGCTGTAAGTAAATGTAAGCCATCCAAAAACCAATATATATCCTCATACTTTTGGTTAAAAAACCGAATGACAAATATCGCTTTATACTTAACTTGAGAAAACTTAATAAATTTATAGAAGTATCACATTTTAAAATGGAAGACTATAGAACAGTCTTGAAATTACTAAATCAGAATTTCTACTTACCCAAAATAGACCTTAAAGATGCCTACTTCCTTGTTCCAGTCAGTTCAATATACAAAAAATTTTTAAGATTTAGATTTGAAAATACATTATTTCAATTTAACTGTTTGCCCTTTGGTTTAAATGTGGCCCCCTATATATTCACAAAATTGCTTAAACCGGTTGCAACAAAGCTCCGACTGTTGAATATTATTTGTGTCATCTACCTAGATGACATTTTAGTAATGGCTCCGACCAAAGAAGAGTGTCAAAAACATAAAGTGTTGTAGAATTATTATCAGAATTAGGTTTTATCGTTGAGTGAAAAATCTACTTATCATTCAACGGTTTTATTATAAATTGGGAAAAAAGCATTTTAGTGCCCCAACAGTCCATTCGGTTCTTAGGTTTTTTATATAATACAATAGATATGAAAATAAAGTTACCCGAAGAAAAAATTATAAAAATTAAAAAATTATTCAAAAACCTTATTTCTAATAAAAAAAAAAAAAAAAAAAAATGTAGTATCCGTGATTTTGCCAAATTGATGGGTAAACTAGTGGCTGCCTGTCCGGCCACAAAATTTGGATTCACGCATATTAAAAATTTTGAAAATGTAAAATATAATCAATTGAGGAAAAAATATAATAATTATAACCTTAAAATGTTAATTCCTAGATCACTGTATAAAGAATTGTCTTGGTGGGAACATAGCCTTGGAAATGGTCGCAATATTAAACCTTCAGATTTTACCTTAGAAATTTTCTCTGATGCGTCAACTAGCGGATGGGGTGCGTTCTGTAATGGAGTAAGAACTCGAGGTTTTTGGGATGACCAGGAGAAGATTATGCATATTAATTTTCTAGAAATTAAAGCTGCAAGTTATGCATTAAGATCCTTTTCTAAGAATATAAATAATACAAGAATACTATTAAGAATTGATAACAAATCAGCAATTTCCTGTATAAATAGGGGTGGAAGCGTCAAATATAAACATCTAAATGAAGCGGTAAAACAATTGTGGCAGTACTGTGAGGTCAATAACATACTTGTATTCGCCAGTTATATACCATCAACTTCCAATAAAGAAGCGGACGAGGAATCGCGATTACAATTACATCCATAGATACTGAGTATGAGATCAGCGATAAAGCCTACGAAATAATTATTGAAAGATTTAACAGACCGGAGATAGACCTATTTGCAAGCCGCATTAATAAAAAATGTGATAAATATATCTCTTGGTTCCCTGATCCAGGCTTTTTATCTATAGATGCCTTTACAATAGAATGGAAATATTATTTCTACGCCTTTCCCCCTTTTGCGATTATTACGAAAGTACCTACTAGAAAAAATAATACAGGAAAAGGCTGTGGGTATAGTAATTGTTCCTCACTGGCCATCCCAACCTTGGTTTCCGGTGTATAAAAGACTATTAACTGACGAACCTATTGTTTTCAAGCCGGAGAAATATTTACTATTATCTCCTTTCAGACAGATCCACCCGCTGTACAAAAAAAATTTCCCTGGTGGCAAGTAGGTTATCTGGTCATCGTTTTTGAAAAAAGGCATACCACCATCAGCTATCTCAACCCTAATGGCTTCCATCACAGAAGGAACAATTAAACAATACACGGCGTGTTATAAGAAATACTGGACATTTTGTCAAGAAAGAAATATAACCCCATATGAGTTTAATTTAAACGCCTATTTATAATTTTTAGAGAAAATTTTACAGGACGGCAACTCTTATTCGGTAATTAACACTTATAGGTCTGCACTTAATTTAATTGTTAGTCCGTCAGAAAACCATAGTTTAACAATAAACAGGTATTGAAAAGGAGTGTCTAAGGTTCGACCACCTCAACCAAAACGCAGTATTACTTGGGATCCAGCTCCTTTATTGGGCCTCCTATCAAAAGGGTATCCTTTGGAAAGCTTAGGAATAGAAGATCTTACTTATAAATTGGTTACCTTAATGGCCCTAACAACGGGACAAAGGGTACAAACTTTATCAGTAATTAATATTAAAAATATCATAGAAAGGGAGGGAAGGCTTGATATTAAAATTTTGGAAAATATAAAATCATCCCGTCAAAATAAGCCTAACCCAATATTAGTTTTCCCTTTTTTCAAGGATAGACCAGAGTTATGTGTCGCAAACACAATAGTATTTTATCTAAAGAAAACAGCTTCTGTTCGCAATACTGAACAACGTCTAATAATTACAACTAAGAGACCTTTCCATGCCGCGTCCTCGCAATCTATAAGCCGTTAGATAAAAAAAAAAAAAAAAGACTATGGAACTAGGTGGAATAGATAGGTACTTCTATATTTTCTAGTCACAGCGTACGACATGCATCAACCTCAGCTGCACTTAGGGCTGGGATAAATGTAAATCAAATAAAAAACGCAGCCGGCTGGTCACCTGCTTCTAATACATTTTTCAAATTTTATAATAGACCACTGCTAGATCCAAGCGATGCATTCTAGAAATTCTAGAAATTGAATAAATCATACAAAGATTCAATCCTTATTTATGTAAGTTGATGATATTATATTATAAAATTTTTTGTAATTTGTTCTTAATTTTAAGTACTGTCTACTTAAAGGGTTTTGTAGTATTTTTGTGGGGTACTTAATAAATCATACAATGTATACAAAATCGCTTTACTCTAAACATCTACACGTTGTAATTGTATAGAGGACAAGTGAAGGAAAATTTAAGGATTAATTGACTTACCTGAAGGAAAGTTAATCCTAATTTTACGAACTTGTCCGAATATACAATTACAAACCCACCCAACCCTTACCCAAATTTTAGCGATTTTGTAGATTCCTCAAAACAGAATAAGGAACCGGTATGCGATGAGAGGCCTGGCCAAGGGAGTAGTAATAATGTTTTGATTCTTTAAAATTCGTGCTGATAAGCGCTAAAGCAGAAACTACACGTTGTAATTGTATATTCGGACAAGTTCGTAAAATTAGGATTAACTTTCCTTCAGGTAAGTCAATTAATCCTTAAATTTTGTCTGTACTTAATATGAACCACAGCGTTCATCGTTATTCAGTTTTATTAGAGAGTTGGTATGCGTTTTGAAAAGAAGAATTAAAAATCTAATTACTTTTCTTAACCTATTTTTTAAATGTTATACTATTCTTCGAACATCTATAGGTAAATGAAATGTATAGGTGGAATACGTGTGTTCGTGCTTGTTACAAACAACAACTAATTCCTTATCAGGTATACTAGCAATTTATGTCCCAGCTCTCACCTTTTAAATCGTACTACAAAATTTTTTCAAATCAACTTTATTAGCTTTAAAGGTGCTGGATATTTTGCAAATACAAATATACGCATCATTTAAACATGACCTTGACCAATGTATATTTTTTAAATTATTTAATTAATTTAATATTTCCTAGAACTTCACAAAACATACATATGAGTATAAAATGAATATAAAACGTATTGGTACGTACTTGCATTCAGGGTCGCACTGTTCCATATAGAGGGGGGGGCAATCTTCTGACATCTGAGGATTACATCGTTGTGGTCATAGATAGAACTTTATAGACTGAGGGCACATTTTGAAAATACTTTCGATTCTACAGGGTTTTCCAAAACCACGTAGCAGCACAAACTTACATTTTTTTTAATGGAACGTACTATATTTTGTTGAAGAATCGAAAAGATCTCACCGAGAGCGTTACAAAAATATAGCACTCTAATATATTATAAGGGTGTTTTACAAAGATGTGGCCAATTATTAGCAAAAAAGACCTCCTCTTTAACACTCTGCAAAACAGTAAATTAAAATAAATCAACAGGTCTTTGTATTCAAATGTCATATACACATCATTGGCTGTGCTCAGTATTAATTACTTTTTTCATCTGTGGCTTCTTTAATACAGGGTGAAACAAAACGCAAATCAAGCAATATCTCAAAATTTTTAAATGAATCACCCTATAAGTCTTTTCACTATTTGTTAGTACAATTAATAAACTTTCAAACGATGTAGTACATTTAGGGTATAAGTTAATGGAAAATCGTAAATATTTTATGATAATGGTCAAAAACAAGTATTTTACGTATACAAATTAAGTGGTATTGAATTTTTACATGCAACATCTTGTGAATTTTAACATGCCTAAGGCATACATTCTAATCGTAATTTTGGATGCATCTAAAATATCTTTGACTTCTACTCTTACCATTAGAGGAAGGAAAGAAGGAATTATGTTGGAAGAAATATTTTTGTTTACTGTAAGTAGGCTAATGTCATTATAGTACTAATAAATATAAAAAAAGCTAGTAGTATTTACGAAATAATTACTTAAGTCACCACAAACAGTATATCTTAGTTATGTAAAATGCAAGCTTGTAATTCATTTTCCAACTTTTTCTATTTTTGAAAAACTAACAATTATGAAAACCAACATTATAAGAACACTCACATTTACATGAATGAACATTGACATTCTATAAAAAGTATAGTAGTTTATGCTGCGTGTTAAAAAATGGCGACCATTTACTTCCATGCAATTCTTTTCAAAAACGAGGATCTTACTCTTTCCAACATATTAGGAGTTATTGTGGAAAATGCGTTACGAATCCTCTCTTTCACGTCTTCTCTGGTAGTAGGTTCCGTTTGATACACAAGTTGCTTGATATATCCCCATAAAAAGAAATGCATCGGTGTGAGATCTGGAGATCGAGGAGGCCACGAAATTGGTCCACCACGTCCTATCCACCTGCCGGTAAAATTTCTGATATACAGATGCTCCATCTTGTTGGAACCACAAGTTAACTATTGTATTTGAATCAAGTTCCTAAACACAAACGAAGAATACAGCAATATTTCTTTGACAGCCTATAATAACAATTCTTGAAAGTGAAACATGAATAAATATGAAATTTTTGAAAGTGAAACATGAATAAATATGAAATTTTGGGTAATTCCAGGTACCTACGGTATTAGCAAACATTTTATTTCATTGATTAGATATTATAGATGCATACAAAATTACGATTAAAATATATGCCTTAGAAATGTTAAAATTTACAAGAGGTTGCATGTAAAAATTTAATACCATTTTATTTGTGTACGTAAAATACTTGTTTTAGACCATTATCATGAAATATTTACGATTTTCCATTAACTCATGCCCTTAATGTACTACATCGTTTGAAATATTATTAATTGTACTAACAAATTGTAAAAAGACTTATAGGGTGATTCATTTAAAAATTTTGAGATATTGCTTGATTTGCTTTTTGTTTCACCCTGTATTAAAGAAGCCACAGATGAAAAAAGTAATTAATACTGAGCACAGCCAATAATGTGTATATGACATTTGAATACAAAGACCTGTTGATTTATTTTAATTTACTGTTTTGCAGAGTGTTAAAGAGGAGGTCTTTTTTGCTAATAATTGGCCATATCTTTGTAAAACACCCTTATAATATATTAGAGTGCTATATTTTTGTAACGCTCTCGGTGAGATCTTTTCGATTCTTCAACAAAATATAGTACGTTCCATTTGAAAAAATGTAAGTTTGTGCTGCTACGTGGTTTTGGAACACCATGTAGAATCGAAAGTATTTTCAAAATGTGCCCTAGCTGTATTAGCTCACTGTATTAGCTGTATTAAAACTATAAAGTTCTATCTATCTATCTCCGATGTCAGAAGATTGCCCCACCCTGTATACCTAAGGTTAAGGGTGATACAAATGAGTGTACAGGATGTCACGTTATTGGTTGACGGGATGGGATTTCATGTCCACTATACGGCATGTCCACCAACTGACAGTCGCCCTGAGGATAAACAATTATTTGGATAGATTTTAGATTTGTAGGTACTTTGTTTAAATTAAAGTGATTTAATGATCCTTTTTATTATAAATAGTCAGGTATAGCTTTTAAAATACCTAAGCAATTAAAAACATGTCGAAAATTAAAAATAGATATCGCAGAATAATAATTATTTTAACGATTTATAAGTTTTGAAAAATATTTTTCAAAGACAGTGACCGTTCAACTAAGAAGCAACAACTACTTCCCAGGCTATAGGCGCCGACGGATATTGAATTACATTTCAAAGTCAAACGACAATATTACAAAAAAATGTAATAGTACTTTTTCGAAAATTAAAATTAAATCAATTCAAACACGATCAAAACAACTACTATCAACAACCTCGTATTGTACAAAAAACGCTTGTTTATCATCAGATTCATCAGGGTGAATGTCACATGACGTCACGTGGACTTGCCCTATTGTCTATTATTGTGGTTATAATTAATTATACTTAATCAGAAGACATGAAAGAAAGTTTATCAAATCTATTGGATGGAAAATTCCACAAACTCTTGAGTAACGAACACAAAAAGATAATTTCAATAAGATTGCTAAATTTTGAATTGACTTAAGTCAAGTTGGTTATAATGTAAACATAATTTAATATTTAATTCTACATTACAATTACGCCATATGAATCTTGAGAATATACATATTTTAAAAACCAAAATACAATAATTCACTTTATTTTATAACACCAGTGCTATTTAACTCACCTACTAATGAAATAAACAAATGGTGATGTAATTTTCTTCTTCACGCCGTATCTCATTTACATTTAACGATACATAATGATCAGCCCACATCTTTGTTTGTTGTTAAAATTAGTATATGGATATGTCCTCATTAGTTTATGTCTTGAGTTGTTCATTTACATTTTCCTCTTTATGAAAGTCTACAAAATGTTCGGCAAATTTTATACTTATTGGAGTTTCTCCGATTTACCAATCGATAATGTCTAATTGGTACCAATTAAAGTCCATTTGGATCTTACTTAATTTCCAAAAGAAATAACTAGAAGAGCCACCTAATTATCCACAAATTCAAAACTATTGCTCATTAATCTTCTACAAAACCCAAACTATCAAATTGGAAAAAATTCGTCTAGACCCAGACAAACTACTATCTACTACTAAATATATATAGGACAACATCTTCTACAATTTCTTTCCTTTGAAAATTTTTTGACAGCTTCAATAACCAATAAAATTTCCTTATTTTTTATCATATGAACAATTTCACCCAATCATGACAACATTACACTGATAACAGACAATGGGCTGTTTTCACGTTACTATGGACACATATTAATTTATTTCGATTTTGAAGTTTCAAATATTCAATATTTGGAAATGTCACGATTTGGTTGTAATTCTATAATTGGTAAAACATTTTCTATCCGAATAACCCTCGGACATTGATAAATGATCAAAAATTTTATGACAACTTTCTCAAGCTTGTTGCTTGTAGGCAACAAGCAACAAGCTTTCGAAATCTGTCATAAAATTTTTTCGAACAATTATCAATGTCCTTGGGTTATTACTACTGAAAATTTTTTCACAGTTCCAAGAACCAATCAAATTTTCTCATTTTTTATCACATGAACAATTTCACCCAATCATGTCAACATTACACTGATAACAGACCATGGGCTATTTTCACATTGCTATGGACACATATTGATTTATTTCGACTTTGAAGTTTCAAATATTTCGAAATGTCACATTTAACTTTTCTAATTGTTCCTTTGTTAATTGCACCTTTAGATAAATTGTTTTGGATCTGTATTTTTTCTATAATTAGCAAAAAATTTTCTATCCGAATAACCCTCGGACATTGATAAATGCTTGAAAATTTTATGACAACTTTCTCAACCTTGTTGCTTGTAGGCAACAGACCTCCGCCTACGGCGTCGGTCTGTTTCCAAGCAACAAGCTTTCGAAATCTGTCATAAGATATTTTCGAACAATTATCAATGTCCTTGGGTTATTACTACTGAAAATTTTTTGACAATTCCAAAAACCAATCAAATTTCCTCATTTTATATCATATGAACAATCTCAGCCAATCATGTCAACATTACACTGAAAACAGACCATGGGCAATTTTCACACGTTGCTATGGATACATATTGATTTATTTCGATTTTGAAGTTTCGAATATTTAATATTTCGAAATGTCACGATTTGGTTGTAATACTGAAACAAAAAATGTTCTATCCGAATAACCCTCGGACATTGATAAATGCTCAAAAATTTTATGACAACTTTCTCAAGCTTGCTGCTTATAGGCAACAGACCTCCGCCTACGGCGTCGGTCTGTTTCCAAGCAACAAGCTTTCGACATCTGTCATAAAATTTTTTCGAACAATTATCAATGCCCTTGGGTTATTACTACTGAAAACAACCCTACCAACATCTCTCACTTTTGGACTACCCCTGTATTCAGTATTATAACTATTTGTATAATGTACAATAACATGAATATTAAAGATACTATATAGAAATTATTTCTTGTCAATTTAAAAAAAAAACATAGTCGTCTAGTTTTTTGTGGAAAATGTCATTATTTGTTTAGTAATTTATTGATGTTCAGTGACAGTTTAGTACTACAATATTTTTGGTATTCGTGAATGTTTAAATTATTTCTTAGATTTAATTCTAAGTAGAAATGGAGTTAAGTGTGAAACAAAAAATTTAAATACTTATGATGATTGGGTATGGAGACAGATCACGAACTCAGATGGAAGTGTGGAATTTTTTTAATGATAAATATCCAGAAAGACCTATAACACGTTCAACAGTCAGTAAGATTGAAAAGAAATTTCGAGAAACTGGTACGGTAGAAAATGCACGCTAATCAGGTTGTCCCGTTGCAAATGCTGATACAGCAGTAGATGTTTTACTTAGTTTTGAAGAAGATGCGCACACTTTTGTGCGTGAAGTTAGTCGCTATATCGGTGTTAGCAAAACAACGGTACAAAAACTATTAGAGCTTGAAAACTGGCATCCTTATAAAATCAAACTTGTGCAGGAATTAAACGAAGATGATCCCTATAGAAGAATCCAATTTTGCGAAAAAATGATGGATAAATGTCACCGAGAGCCTCTCTTGATACAAATCATTATTTTTTCTGATGAGGCCACTTTCACGTTAAATGTCGAGGCTAACCGTCAGAATTGTAGATACTGGGCAAAAGAAAACCCCCACTGGATGCATGAGCATCTTACACAATACCCGCAAAAGATAAATGTATGGGCTGGGAATCGAATTATCGGACCCTACTTTATCGAAAGTATAATTTAAACGAGGCAACGTACCTTGAGTTTTTAAGGGAGTATCTCGTACCTATTTTACGTAATCCTGGAGGTTTTGATGAAAGTTTATGGTTTCAACAGGATGGTGCACCTCCACATTATGCTGTTATGTAGATGTTAGAAGGTACCTAGATATGTAGATGTTAGAAGGTACCTAGATGAAATTTTTCCGAACAGGTGGATTGGTAGACGTGGACCTATTGAATGGCCAGCGAGGTCACCAGATTTCAATCCTTTGGATTATTTCATGTGAGGCCATATGAAAGAATGTTGTGTATCAAACGAAACCAGCAAATATTCAAGAATTAACAGAGAGAATTCGGACAGCAATAAACAATATTTCTCAAGACACAATAAACAAGGATCACCGAGAATTTGTACATCGTTTGGGTTACTGTCAAATACAACAAGGGCTGCAGTTCTAACATTTATGAAGTCATGTATTTCATCATATTCTGTCCGCTAGACAATAAGTATGTTTGATAATATTGTTAATTTAACTAATAAAGAATGTTACCCGTTACTTTATGAGCACACACAAAACTATTGTATTTTTGTTCACCCCGTACCAGTTGGAATCAACATGTGGTACATTTTTAAAATCAGCTCAGCTAGAGTAATCCGAGAATTGAGACAAAATGGGGGTGTTCCATTTAAACAAAATTCCGGTGACGTCATTACTCGAAAGTAATTCACCCTGTATATTAGAATATTATGTTAAAATACGGTAAATCAAAATCAAAATACGGACACAGTGTATATTCCGAGAGTGTAGGTAAACAATAACTGAAATACAGAATTTATAAAAACTGTCATAGCAAGTTTACAATACAACCTTTAAGTTGTGCATCTCGTTCTTATCGATTTCTCCATGCTTTCATTCCTAATCTAAATAAATCAAATGTCGTTTTCTGTATGACTTGAGATCCTTGAATAAGTTTGAATCATCTTCTTTTTGTTTTTTGTAAATAATGTTTTACTTTACAATATCTCCGTGCACCACAATAATAAATACCAAATTTTACGACAT
Source organism: Galerucella calmariensis (assembly GCA_910591675.1). NCBI lineage: Eukaryota > Metazoa > Arthropoda > Insecta > Coleoptera > Chrysomelidae > Galerucella > Galerucella calmariensis. The sequence goes on from CAJUYG010001178.1 coordinate 46,665, forward strand.
ATAAACAACAATGCACTATAAATATTTTCATTATAAATAGAAGAAATGAAAAACAAATATATTTGATAGTAGGTTTGTAATAAATAATCTACCTAACCAATTAAAATAATAAATGTCTTAATTTTAATGGTAGCAACTGTAGTGAGATAATCAAATTCAAATATTTTAAATTGAAAAAATTTAAACCTCTATCTTGTATTTCTGATGATTTTGGGACGAGTACGTGGACACCAAAATTGTATCTTCCTCTGACTGACTTTTTTATGAATGTCTAATATTTTTGTACGAAAAAATTACTGAGAGCTTTCCACCCTATATTATTTTTTTAAATGCGAATTTAAAAATACAAATCAATGTGTACAAGCGTTTTTTCCAACAGGGAATTTATTCCATTTGGCTGTTCCACACTGTAGAATCATAAAGAGGAAGTACAATTTTATTATTCACATGAAAATCGTGAAATCGTGCCATCAAAGGATATAAATACGATCCTTGGCCGACTCACGCATGGTTATATAGTGAGCTCTTAATAGTCCAATAGAATTAATTTTAATACCTAATTTAGCTCAGTAGTTCAAAAGTTATGACGAACTTGGAATTGTCAAAAAAAGTAAAAAAATATGCCTTTTTATTTTCTGTTGTGTTGTCTGAGCTCTAATGACTTTAGAGAGTCATTTCTGGGCTCCGCTTTTGAGATACCAACACCTGAAGACACCAAAATTTTATACGAAAAGTCTGTGAAACTTTAATTCAATTTTATTCTAACCTTTGAACTTTTTTTATTCACCTACTGATTTTTTAACAATCAAAATTATTTATCTATCTTTCTTCCACAGGTATAATTGTTTTTTCTGTGAAAGACCACCATTCCTGGAAAATCCGTCACTCTCAAAGTATGCGAGCAGATCCAGAAGCAACAACTTTCAGAGTAGGCGGTGTTATTATCAACTCTCCACTTAACTTAGCCAGCATCGCTTTGGGTCCCAAAATTCATACTAGTGTAGATAGAATTGTCGTAGATGACGATAGAGAAGTGTACTACAGCCCCATATCCAGTGTTCATCTTTATTCTATCAATAGTACGGTACTGAGAAATGAGCAAAATGGAGTTAACAATGGCGAGTATCAGGGAAATGTTAAGGATTATGGACGGAAGGCTTCTCAATCTGCAGGTAATACAATTTTTCATTGAGTGTATGTATATATGGCAAACTAGAGTTCTTTTCCTCTAAAACACTACAACATTGTTTCCCAAATTGGTCCAGGGTCCACGAGTGACTTGACGAGGGTCTAAGCTGGCATGACAAAAAAATGTTTACAATTCGTGAGCGGGGCTCCATGAAAATTCATCTTGTTTCGATCTGTCGATGGAAATACCACCATGGATCATAAATCTATTTGATGAAACGGAAGTGGAGATCTGATGTGCTCCTGATAGCGTTTCCATCGTCATATTTTGTAGAAAAAAGTTTTAGTGTCGTTAAAAACCTTTTACAAAAATAATTAACAGATTGATTATGACGGAATGAGGAGATTTGCGGTTATTCCTAACAAAACCGAAGCCAAATATTGATAATTTGTTGTACAGTACATTCCTCCCAACCAAAAACACAAAAAGAAAAAATGGTAAGATGCCATGGTCTGGAGGACTGATTATACTGCAGAAGTCAATAAATAATATAATAATAATAATAATAGTTTACCAAATTTTGTTTATTGGTCTATCCAGATTTTTTAAAAAATTACTGATATATTTTTTTACTTTTAGGTATGATTATGGACAACCAAGGAGTTCTCTATTACACTCTACTAGGCACTAGCAGCATTGCCAAATGGGATTCGCATACTCCATTCGAATCTTCCCAAAAAATAATAGCAAGAGATGAGAAATTTTTGGAATGGCCTAACGCATTTACGTTCGACCAGAATGGCAACATAACGGTCATTATAAATAAACTCAATAAATTTATCTACGACAGAATGAACTTGAATCAAACTAACTTTAGATTAATATCGTCTCATACTGGACGTAATAGCTATCTATTCAACCAAGCCTATGATTACCATATAGATCCTAATGTTATTACTTCTACAACTGAAAATATCAAAGTAGAAGAACCCGAAGTTTTACCAGGTTCGGGAAATGATCCTTATTTAGTACCTCAGCCCATACCTGAACACAAAGAGGAAACTACAACCAGCCCAGAACCATCACCAACTACAGTTATAGAACCTAATATACATCCAGAAACTAAACCAGAACCTGAATCTGCACCAGAGCCTTCTCCAGAACGCGAAGCTAAATCGAATCCAGAGCCTAAACCTGAACCAGAGCCTGAATCGAAACCAGGGCCTAAATCTGAACCAGAGCCTAAATCTGAACCAGAGCCTAAATCAGAACCAGAGCCATCTCCAGAACCGCAATCAAAATCAGAGCCAACGCCTCAATCAGAACCAAGTCCGAAAGTTGGTGCTGCTGAAGAAACAACCAAAACAGTAGAGAAAACTTCATCTGCTTCTGTTGCAGCTTTAACGACTATTGGAATAGTTTTGAGTTGTAGTTTGTTGTTGATATAAGATTGTAAATGTAACCAAAGCAAATAAGATAAATTAGAGGTTAATGAAATGAGGACATTGTACATAATATTGAACAAATAGTACTTATTAGTATTTTTTGTAAATATACAGGGTAGTTTATTTTCGTTAGTTTTAACGAATATTTCTGTAACTAGGATAGATTCGACCACTTTTTATAAAAAATAATGTGAAATCAGTTATTTCCATCGATCTATTCTTAAAAAAATTATTGAGGATAGCTCTCTACTTTTTCTGTTTTAATACGAGTTTTGGAGGTATCTACTTAATAGAATTTGTAAATATTCTTGAACAATATGGAATTAAAAAACGAAAAAAGGTGAAGTTTAAAATACCAACTGTTTTTATGTAAGAAGTATAGTATATTAAAGCAATAAAGAGTTGTTGATATATATTTTCGTGAGATTTATCAATTGTATGAGTTGTGAATATTTTTACAATGTAATAAATATACAGGGTATATACATTTGTTTGTTTTTATTTTTAGCGCTTTCAACTTTTTTAAAATTTATTAATAGGTAAATCCAAATATTTAATTTTTATACCTACCATTTCCAGTTAAAGCGAAAGTAGGCCATATTAATTTTAGATGTAAAAAAAATCAAAATGAACCCCAATACAACTCACCAAAATTTGAACAAAATCTATCAACCCATTTAAAAATTGAAGGGGTCGCTTTAAATTATGTATTTAGAATCTAGGACATTATCATCAAATTGGAATCAATACCCAATGTATGGCTAACTACGACAGATCCAAATTTAATTCTGAAGTTTATTAGTAAATTCTCGAATCTTGTCCATATCAATTCTACCTATAATTATAAATTTGAAGTATGAGAGTAGATATTCATTCATTCATTCATACGTTTGGGTTGGGATCAACAGCCCAGGCACTTGAGCTGAATATTTGTACCATTGTCCATGTTACCTACCTACCTCCATTCCAGAAGCTTCGTGTCTTCTATATAAGCCATCAGTTTATCTGGAGGAATCTTCAGTAGTTGTGATGTTTGTGTTATTTCCACTCCTTAGTGCTTTCTCCTGAGTCCTTGTAAGTTCTCACAGAAGCAGAGTATGTATAAGTAGGTGTTTCATCGTAGAGTTCATATTTTCTGCACATAGGCTCATTAATTTTGCTCATCCTGTGCAGATGCTTCCTCGGGGTACAGTGTCCGGTCACCAGGTCGGTAACTGTCTCCAAATTTCTTTTACACAGTTTCAACAGCCTGGACGAGAGTTCCTTGTCTAACTTATTCAGTAGACTCTTAGTATGGAGGTGTCCATTTGAGTTGGTGTTCCTTAACTAGCCAGTTCCCGATTTCCCCTCTTATGTAATCCCTTTTGTGATTCCATAAAACGGTTCCAGATCTGTGAAGGCTCCTATAGAGCCTTCTTCAGCTAGCTGGCCATTTCATTCACTGCCATCCCCTCATGTGCCGGTGCCCATATTAGAGGTACTTTGTTGTCTCTTGCCAGCGTGTTAAAGGATTCTTCACAGTTTTTTACCAGTTTAGACCTAGTTGCTGATAGCTTTAAGCAGAGCCTGGCTGTCAGTGAAAATTTTAATTTTTTGTCCGGTATATCTTCTTCTGGTGTTTTCATAAATGCAGGCTATAGCGGCAATCGTCTCTCCTTGAAACACAATAATTGTGTATCGACCAAGGCTAAGAGAAAGTTTCCATATGATTTCTCCAGAATTACCTGGATGCATCACCTGCAGTGGCGGCACGTGAACTTTTTAAGAGAGGAGGCTGGACATTGGACATAAAAATATACTCTATTCAGACAATTAGTTTAACCTTTGCGCATCTACTGGCAGCTACTAGTTACATTTTAATAAGACAATGGTACCATTCATTCACAGCGGTC
>CAJUYG010001178.1:61130-88484 GCA_910591675.1 Galerucella calmariensis
AATTTGTTTTTAAAAAAGCAAGTTTCGAATATTAAAATATAATTTACTTCAGTGACAAAATTAATTGTTGCCCAGCAAGAACCAACGTGGAGGTATAGGTTTCTCTTGCCAAAATTTTTTTGTTCACATAATTCATTGTGAAAAAAATGAAAAAAATGATATTCCAGAACTAAGTTATCTAAAAGTGTATTGGAAAAACATTCGAATAAGTTTTTATTCGTCAAGTCGTAAAACCTTGTAAAATTCATGTAAATCGGCAAATCCAATCTCAATTTGACCTTTAATAGTATCTAAAATTTCATTAAAAAGTTGTTTATAATGTGATTTCTTGTCTACCAAATTATATGGTTTCCTCCTTTTCGCGGGAGGAGCCTCATCAGTTGGGAAATTTTATATAAAATATTAAAATGAAATTCTGTATTACGGAAACTTGAAATTTTATCAATGAAATGCTTCCAACTCTCTCTTGAATAAATTATATCAGTGAATTTATGTTGTAAAATTTGTAAAATAACATCAGTTTGTTCAAATATTAATTTAAAAGTATCAAGAAAAAACAAAACTTAATTATTCCCGCTAATCATCTATTTTTCTAAAACAAAACAAGCACGCACGAACCCACGCTCGTATTCTGTATCATTCTGTAATCTTTGTCTGTATTCCGTAGTTCGTATTGGTTTGTATATCATCGCAACCCTGGAAGCCATATGGAAGCTAACCCAAGTAACAATGTATGCTGATTATTGATTGAAAAAGCGCTTAAGCAGTTTATTGTTCAGTCTAAAGCTGAATATCGGTATCAAACTTATGTTGAATAAACCCTTGTTAAGCTCTTATTCACCCAAAAGTGGAGAATTTAAACAGCTATTACTGGACATTATGGCTGCCAGTCATGACTGAAGGATAGCTTCTTCAGCTCTTATTCAGTCGTAGTTCTGTCTTTATGCAGATTGTGTAGTGTAGTGTAGCTGATTTAAATTGCTGACAAAGCTTCTATGCAGCTCCTGTTCAGTTCGCCTTCAAAGCAAAAACAAATTAATATGCATTATACATTTTTTTAATTTCTGAATTTTATATTATTTATTCATCTCAACTACCTACCTCAGTTACATGCTATTATAATTGAATTGACAAATATTTTTACTCACCTTTTTTTTCTTCTTTCCTTCGGTTGGGATTGAACCTGAGACCCGTGGATTATCATTTAACAATCGATTCATCTTTAACCTCTGAGCCAAACGAACACATGCTAAATGTTTGCGAATAATGGTATTTGTACCTAAATCTACATATGATACATGATACAGAAATATCAGCAATTATGTGTTTATTAAAAAAAAACTAACTAATTGGAAAACAGCTTTCAATTTAATATTTAAAAAATTTAATAGACGTGATGGAGAGACCCCATTAAAAAAGTCCAAGTTATGCCAAGCTCCACTGCTACATAAACATATTTATATCATGTATTAGAAGTACCGAACGTTCAATTAAACTAAACAATTGAACCTGATGATGAACGGCCACCAGCAAGACCAAGCAACATTATTAGAGCAACTGATATCTTCATAAATTCACCAGAACCTGATGAACTGCCACAAGCATCACCAAGCAGCATTATAAATGCAAATGATGTAATGAATGCAAGCTTTATAAATTTGCCAGTCAAGTGACATAATCAAAAACATAACCTAAAAATCGCTGAATGATGTACACGACTGCATGCATAGATTCTCATTTTAGCGAATATCAAATGGCTGAGGTAGTATATATTTCAGTATCTATTTTTTGTTCACAGACTAGGTACGTATATCTGAACAATATTTTCAAAATGGGCTGAACTAGAAATTATTCAGTCTGTGTTAATAAAAGCTGAAGCAGGGTTTATTCAGTGCATACTAAGCTGACTATGAATAGCTGAGCAACATCTGTTCAGATTTCTGTAAAAGCGCTTAACCAGCTCATGTTCAGCCATTTTTAAATAGCTGAACAATGAAATATTTAATGAGCAGAAAAACGCTTTTTCAGCCTGTATTCAGCTAGTAATAAAAGGCTGAACAACACCGGATTAAGTGAGCTGAAGAAATGCTTATTCAACCCAAGCTCAGCTACATAAGCATATTGCTGAACAATATCTATATACTAAGTTGGCTGAAGAGGCACTTATTCCGTATGTAGTTCAGCTTTATGGATGCTGCTGTATAATGGCATCTATATATTGTCTGATTCGGTGCTTATTCAGCTTATTATTCAAGTTAGTAGCTTAATCAGTCTTTAACACCATCAATCAACTACTAATCAGCTTATTGTCTGAACAGGCCCAATAAATCAGCGTTCATTGTTACTTGGGAAGCCTCCAGAGAGTGTTGTCATTTGCGCTTTTTCACGGTATTAGCAATAGGACTGGTAGAAAAAACGGCAACTGTGTTGAGCAGCACGTGTTCCGAGAGAAATGTATGTGGAGGCTTGCCTCAGGGCACTGTTGTCAGATTCTAAAATAAGTAGTGAAAACGGGGAATTTATTGTGAAATTGAAAAATTTTAGATAAACGGGAAATAAAATGAAGAATAATCCACAACATATTTCTGGTGCTATTTGCTGGATAAATTATTGAGGAGGCTGAGCCTCCTTCGAGGAGCCGCCACTGATCACCTGTTCCCTGGATGAGATGATGATATTCACTCGCTGAATGAATACCTATATATGTTCTTCGGTGTCATATCAAAACTCATGTGAAAAATGTGTTCATCTAGTATTGTCCCGCAGTTATATCAGTGTATAGTTTGGCAAGTTTATCTGAAGCTACGGGGCGTCGGTGAGAGGCGAGGAAAAACATGGCGTATATCTGTCAAACGTACAAATGGCGTACGGTACCTATTTTACCAAGTAAAACTGAAATTACAAAGGTAACTGACAATAGAAACGCCACTGGATAAATCAATATCAGTCAATTGACGAAGTGAGAGGGAAGAACATACGCACGCGCTTGCCAATAAGAAGTCAGCTGGTCCATAAAAATCACCAATTATGTAATCGGAGGGTGTGGTCATTATGGTTTTCGTAGAACGTTGCCAGAGCTTTAAGAAGCCCATAACAAATTTGGAAAAGTGTTCTCTTTTAATATTCATGAATTGGAAAATAATGTTAATAGAATAAATCCAAGGAAACAAGCACATTATAAAATTAACGTTCAATCATATTTTTAATATTGTTAATAATAAAAAGACCCATTTATAATTATTATCACTACATAATCAGTACTTCAACTTTTTCATAGTTAAACTTGGCAATGTCGAATGGTTTCGACTGCATTCCTTTCACGGTTTCAGATAAACTTGCCAAAGTATACCTTTCTCGAACATTGTTCGGGGACCATAAGTCTCCCGATTTCAGCCTAAGAATTGCCATCACCGCCTCCTCCAAAGGAGGAAGTCCAGCAAAGTGCTTTCATTGATATGAGAGTAGACTTCGACATACTGCGCGTCATCGTGCCTGCCGTAGGTATAGTTTGACTTAAATTTTATCGTCTTCACTTTTGCCGGCAATCATAAAATTAATGGGCCAATTGCAATAAATCATATGGCAAATAGCTGCTGTAGAAGAGATCGCCAGTGGCGGACTATTTAAAATTATTTTAAAAAGGATCAAATTCATCTATCTTTTTGTATTTCTATAGTAAAATATTTTTCATTTAATGATTTTGAAACCAGTTTTCAAAAAGTTCTGCAGTTGTATCTTCATGATAATCCAAGCTTGAATCCTTAATATTTTTGCAGACAGCAGCAGACAATTTCGAACAAATTCATTTTCTGATCCAGCGTGAATAATAGTTATGCGCTTTCCTTTGTTTGAAGGTGCGTTATTTTAAGAGTTTTTACTGGAATCAACCCACTGGTAATTATATCCTTTATCGAGGATATTGGTGTCTTTGTAAATAAGCAGGTTTCTTTTAAAGCTTTTTGTTTAATATGATTCCTGTACCTACAAAACAATCATACACATTTGTCACAATTAGCTTTGCATCTAGTGTTTTCGACGCAACGTTGCGAAAAAAATTAAAGAAAAAACGCACGCTAAACCGAAATATTTAATAGTGCCAAATGAATTCAATGCAGTCATTATACACCCGATACAAAACTCATTGGCTTGCTCTTGCCTTGTCTCTCGACTGTTGTTGTTTACTCATTGGAAAACGTGAGAAGGAAAAGAAAAATTCCAGCAAAATGTTTATCATATATTTTGCAAAATAGCAAAATCAATTTACGTTAACATTGGGACAATAGACGTTAAGACTGACGTACAAACAATATCTATAAAAAAACATGTATAACACGACATTTTAACAATTTTATGTAACATAATTATTAATAGATGAAAATAAATGGAAAATTACAATTGGTTAAGTCAAATATCATAGTTTGTATCTACATAATCAATATCAGTGTCAAAAATTGTCTTAAATCGTTAAAAGAACATAAATATAACCAAAATGTAATTCGTCGAGAAATAACTTTTGGCAAATAAACAATCTATAAGTCGCATTAATAATAGGATAATTTGCCTCTAATGTCTTTATTGCGTGCAATACCAATAAAAATGCTTCGTATTAAATCACGAGTAGGTACTATAATAATTAAATAAATAACATTTGCCGAGGTAAAAGTAATAAAGCCCAACTAGCAGTACTTGATTATCTACTTGAAGAAATTAACACATTTATTTCGAAGCACAACTATTTCTTGAAATTTTAAATCACATGCAGACCTGAGTTGGCGAGGCTGCCTCCAAAATTTAATGATTACTTAACCAATAACCAATAATTAGGTACTTGATAAGGAAAACTATTATTGATACAAATAGAAATATAAACATGTGTACATTGCTCTTCTTTGAAGGAGAAATGTAACATAATGAAAGAAAAACATATTTTTTACAAGAATTGAAGATTAAAAAAATAAAACACTTCCATATCATTTTTATTTACCCAGAAGTTTACAAGACACATAAGGCTGACAAATTTCATACTAACTAAGAAAATTAAAACTGTGGTTCTCATATTTCAAGATATATAGTTGACCACTTTCAGTTATTCAAACAAAACTAATAATTTCAAGTTTATAGCTATAATCTGGTATACCAAGACAAGTGGATTTCAAATTACAAATAGAGCTTCATAAAGGATAAAAAGAGGAAGACACAACCAAATAAATATATTGATGTAAAGGTACATTTAGGTATATCTTGGTTAAAACAAACAAAATACATAAAATTGAAATGGCATTGACAGTTTGGGAAGGCTTTTTATGCATAGTACTTTTTCATACCTTATGCTGATTATTATAAAACGGGGTTTTTTATGACTTATGGAAATAAAAATCGAGCATATTGGATTAGCCAAAATAATGTTCATATAGAAACTGTTTTATCAGTACGTTTATTTTGAGACGAACGAGATTTGCAGTATTGATTAGAGGACAGGGATATACCAGTCATATCCAAAAACATTTTTGCAAAATAACAATTTTCGTCACAGGCTGTACTGTGTCCATAGAGATACTACAGCTATCATTATGACATGTACATCTAGACAAATACTATCAACATTTTCCAAAAGTAACAATGCGGCAACGTAGCTCTCGGTATGTTTGAATTTATCCCCCAAATTTCACTACTATATTCGGCACTTTCCAGTATGTTTCTGTTCGATTTTCCTCCATATATATCTTTCATAACTTTTGAAATTTTGAGTTGTAATATCTTAAGACATAAAGTTTCAAAATATTTTCCTTTTTTTTAATAGCTGGGAAACTGTTTAATATTAGTTTTTTCTCTGGATTTGAAAAACGAAAATTTAAAATTTTCTGTCAAAAGACCCGACAACTACCTTAATAATAAGTATATTTTATTTTAAAATATTAACAAAAATGGTTTTAAATATACCAAATGCAGTCAGTCTTGCGTTATAAAAAGGTAAAAGAAGCACAAACACATTCCAACTATAAACTTTAAGGAAATATCTTCTAAATATCAATTTACAAATTGAGGATAGACAGTTTTAGAATAAAACAATATACATTGAAGGATGTGTTGATATTGTTATATTATACATATTTTCAATTGAATGCTAATCATAAATAAAATATCTCTATAAGCGGTTTTGGACTTCTGATAGTATTAAAAACCAATATTGCACTGGCTTGTGTTGTCCTTTTACTGCCTTTTGATTTAAACTTTTAATATCAACTTTGGTAACCGATATTGCACAAAAAAAAGTATTAATATTGACCAAGCACATGGAAAAGTAAAGGCATTCTCTGAACTGAAATCAAACAATGTTGCAAGGAGTGAGGTTGTAAAACAATATACAACGGACTAGTTCCGTTTCCCGACGCTTAGATTGAATTTCCAATTTAAGCATTTTTTCACACATCCTCAATACTTATATAGTTTTAATCTCAAGCTTCTGTAGTTATCAAGGTACACATATTATAGAAAAAATGCTATAAATACCTATAATATGAAGGTTAACTGGAAAAAACCAAAAAATGTTATTTATGAAATATATAATATACTTGAATTCAAAACATTTGATAAAATACTCAACTGTCTTAAGCTAGAATTTATTATATAATTCTATGTATATTTATACAAAATTGTTGATACAATTGCACCAAATGAAATGAGCCAAAATACCTAGTTGAAAATAGTAAAATTTTTATATTTAGTGGCTTAATATTAGGTTACTTGAGTCTGCTTGTTCCTTGATTTTTGGTATAAACAGAATCAATCTATTTTGGAAGCAAATTATTAATATGAGCTGTATAAATGTAACAAATATATATGTTAGGAAATCTAAGAAGTTTTACTTATATTATAAATATACCAGAGAAGCTGATAAAAAAATCCTCCTATCAATTAACTAAAGGTCATTTCAGGGTTTTTGGGTGTCTCATTCTAATCTTTCTTATCTAACTCATGTACTATATTTCAATGAGCACCAAGTTATCAAGAGTGAGATGAGTATTTCCATGATGAATGCATCAGTGTAGAGAGACAGACTAAAAACTTCATAGTGGACACATCAAAAACTGTGAAATAGACAATAATAGTTTTATTATTGATATAAAATATTCAAATTCAACACTAAACTAAGATTTTGACTTGTGTGTTATAAAGATTTAGATGCATGTCATAAACTGCAAATAATTTGTTTAAACCTCATTTCTAAATATATTTAGTTTTCCACTAAATATAAGAATTTTTTTAAATAATTCTCATGCACTCTGACATCCAAAATATTTAAGTTTAATGAAAAATGTATCATGACATTACCTTCTTGTACAAGACAATCTAATAATAATAATGCATTTTAACTGTGGTTACATGGTAAAAGATATTTAAACATTATCAAACTGCACACATGAAAATTATGAAATTGAAAGTGAAAACACACTTATTTATGTTCTGATATATACAATGGGCTTTAACTTTGAAGGGTTCATCAATTATATAAATATCACAACATGGGGATTGCTGCAACCACTAAAATACTACATGCAAAAATAAGATTTCTAGTTAATGGATTCCTGTAAATCCAAGGCAGCAGTACTTTCAACACAATTAATAATTTGAATAAATTAAAAGTTGAGATATCTAATTATTTATTGTGCTTTTAAAAATATGTCTCATTAAAAAAATCGCTGATTTCTAACACACTCTAAAATCTACATTCTAGAACCCTTTTGTTGTAGCACTTTGGCCCTGTCTTCCCTGTCACTCTTTATTTCTGGGCAATCTGGAACACCACATTCTCTACTTACGACACACAAAAACTCTGCATGTTCATCAGCATTATAATTGTATTGGGAGCCAATGTTTATTAATTGCTCAAACTTCCAGCCATCTGACATAGTTGACACCATCTAAAAAATTATTAACACCCCAAATCAATAATTTAAACAAGAAGCAGTAGAAATTAGGTGTTTGAAAACATTAGTATAAATGTGAAAGAGCATTGAAGTGTGTATAATTATGACCAACACAATGGATCTAGTTCTACTGGAATCTTCCTAAGATTGATATTATAAAAATAGATTGATATGAAATAAAACCAATACAAGATTACCTGTGTCAACTCATCTTCATGGCACTGTAAAACTCTGTAAACATGTTTTTTACCATCTTTATCAGGTCTACATTCTCTATTCATTATTCGCATTTTAACCAGTGTGATTAATTCAGCAATATTGTAAAATTCAGCTTCTTCTAATACTCCCTCTTCGGCCAAACCATTATTAATAACTAGTTTCCCATGCCTAAGATAATTTAAAACAGGAGAAAAATAGTTAGGATCTCTGTCTATTAAATATGCTCCTGTCTCATCCTGCAATAAATGTAGATATTGAAGCACTTGAAGTCAAAAACGGGAAAATCTTAACACAATAATGTGATAATCTATGTATAATCTTAATGAATTAATTCATAAAAAGTAAATATTTTTGGACGAGTATATCCACTCGTATACTCATGAGTCATAAAAAACAAAAATTCAATTTAAAAAAGACATCTCTTCAGACAATATATAACGCTATTATTATTATTACAGATATATTCCGTTCAACAAAGCATAATAGAAGAATTTCATCATTTTCAAAAAAAAAACTCACTTTGTCAGAAATTAGTTCACTATCTTCTTGTATCAACCTAAACAAAAATGAGTTAGGATCTCTTGCCAATGTAGTTTTGGTTGTTAAAAAACATGTTCCGCCTACATTTAGTTTTACCCATTGTTTGTTTCCAGCTTTTAAAAGAATTTGTTTATTGTAATCAGACTCCATGACGAGATCTGCCATGATTGAGAAATAATTAATAATCATAGATAATAATAACCTCTTTACTTGACAGTGACAACAACTTTCTTCCAGTAACACAGAAATAAATAAACTCATCTATTTCTGTGAGCTTCTAAGAAATGATATCATAGATCAGTATAAGGTCAGTGTGGCCAACAAAAAGTGGTTTTTCTGACAAGAATGACAGTTAATGTCTACCCCTTGAAACATAGGAGTTTTGCATGTTTTTTATCATTGCGAACTTCTATATTGCTTTATTAAAATAATGAATACACCCCCGAAGCGTAAATCTTGGAATTTAAAATGACTTTTTAGCTGAGTACACAGCACATCGGTGGCCAAAAATTCCAGGAACTCTTGGCATGTCACCATTTCATTTCTGTTATCTGTCACTAGTGTTATGTATTTTGAATTTACCCTTAGAATAATTATTATAATATATCCATAGTGATGTCACTGATGTTATGTTATGTCACATCTTTGGAATTGAAGTTCTTAAAAATAAAACTGTGTATAGTAATTGAATAATTGTGTATTAATTCCTCGTCGAATACACAACATTTTGGCGACGAGAAACGAAACGAATCCGCGAAGATTCTTATGGTTATACCGCACCCAGTCAAGTAAGTCCGTTCCATTTTTTGAGCATCAATCAATAGTGAAGTCTGTCCAGTCTTAGTAAAGTCAAGTCGAAGTCTGTATAAAGTCAGTACCTAACAAATATGTCTTTAATTGGGAGTATCGAGCCTTTCAATCCAAAGTTTGGGGACATTTCATCATGGATAGAGCGTTTAGAACAAATTTTTAAAGTGAATGATATTGCAGATACAAAGCAAGTACCCTTTTTACTCACTTTTATTGGGGGATATAGCAGGTTGAAAGATCTTGTGTCACCTGCTTTGCCTGATACGAAGTCATATGTTGAATTGGTGAAAGCACTAAAAGATCACTACAGCCCTAAAAGGCTAGTTGTAGCAGAACGCTTTAAGATGAACAATAGTTACCAGGAGCCGGAAGAATCTATCACAGCATTCGTTACAAGGTTGAAAAGTATGTCAAAAACTTGTAACTATGGTGATTTTTTGAACGATGCCTTAAGAGATAGGTTGATATCTGGAATTAGATCTAATGATATAAAACAAAAATTATTAGAGGAAGATCATAACTTTGAAGCAGCTTTAAAAATCGCACTTAGTATGGAGTTGGCCGACGGGCAGGTTAAAGCTATGGTGTCAGAGTCTGGTCATAATTTGAATAGCGTATATCACAAGCATAAGTCAAGTCAGAATTACAAGTCACAGTCGAGTCAAAACCGATTCAAGTCAGGCCAAGTCAGTCAAAATAAGTCGTCCAGTGTTCATAGTCATCCTGGTGGTAGTCCAAGTAAGTCGTATAGTCGAAAGCAGAAGTGTAGAAGATGTTGCCGTATACATTTGGACAACAACAAATGTCCAGCAATAAATTGGAAGTGCTTTGCCTGTAATATGTCAGGACACACTGCAAAGTCTCCTATGTGCAAGAACAGAGTTTTTGAGATGCAGGAAGATGAAAATCAGGAGTTGGGAGTAGAGTCAGATGAAACTTTTGAGTTAGGTTTGTTGTGGGAGGAGTGTACCTTGAATTCGCTTAAAACAAGTTTTGTCGACACTTTGAAAGTTACATTGTGTATCGATGAACAAAATCTTGAAATGGAAGTTGATTCAGGTGCAGTAAGGTCAGTTATACATGAGGAAGACTTTAAGTATTTATTCAACAATTTAGTCTTAGAACCGGTAAGTTTTAAGTTAAGAGTTTTGACAGGGGAAAAAGCAGAAATTTTAGGTCAGGTATATGTGCATGTAAGATACTTAAGTAAGTTGTATTATTTACCTTTGGTTGTCTTAAAATCAGACATCAAGTTTGTACCGCTCTTGGGTAGGAATTGGCTAAACATTTTAAATAAAGATTGGAGAAATTCTTTACTAGATATAAGTGTAGTAACAGAAGAGTCTCAGATAAAAAGCTGTAGTCCAGTCAATTTAGAAAATTCACAAGTAAAAGTTTGTAGTCAAGTCAATTTTCAGTCAAATCAGATTTCAAGTTCAGAGTCAGAGAATGTCAAGTTTAAGTTGATTGCTTCTTTGAAACAAGATTATAAGTCACTTTTCGAGGAAGAGTCTCACACTTCAATAAAAGATTTTAAAGCTGAGATAAAGATAAGAGAAGGATTTAAACCTATTTTTCATAGGGCATATGAAATGCCATTTGCATTAAAACCAAAAGTCGAGGAGGAACTTTCAAAAATGGTTAAGTCTGGTGTTTTGACCAAGTTATCACACAGCAACTGGGCAAGTCCAATTGTTGTGGTTCCCAAGAAAAACTCTGGGGATGTACGAATATGTGTAGATTTCAAAAAAACGCTGAATTTAGCAATTGATAGTGACCATTGCGTTTTACCATTGCCTTCGGATATTTTTGCCACATTACATGGTAGCGAGTATTACTGTGTTTTAGATCTAAAGGGGGCTTATCAACAACTTCAGATAAGTGATGCTTCTAAAGAACTATTCACGATAAATACACACATTGGTCTTTTTAGATTTAATAGATTAACATATGGCGTTAGTAGCGCTCCGGGAATTTTTCAATGTGTCATGGAGGTTATTTTATCAGAATTACCAAAGACTAAATGCTATTTGGATGATATTTTGGTGCATGGTTGTACGATAGATGAATGCTATCAGAATGTTAAAAAAGTGTTAGAAAGATTACAGAAATATAATGTTAAGATTAATGAAAAAAAATGTAAGTTTTTTGATCGTTCTGTAATGTTCCTAGGTCATAGAGTAGATGCATCAGGAATTCATCCTACAGATGAAAAAATTGAATGCATCCAGAAAGCGCCTTCACCAAAAAATATTACAGAATTGAAAAGTTACCTAGGTCTACTTAATTTTTATGGTAAGTTTATTCCTATGCTTTCCACCAAACTTAGGCCATTGTACGATTTATGTAAAGGTAATACTGAGTATATATGGACAAGTAAATGTGAAAAATGTTTTCAGGATAGTAAAAAGTTGCTTATTTCATATGATGTCTTAACACATTATGATCCAACACTTCCTATATATATAACGTGTGATTCCAGTGGTTACGGGGTTGGAGCAGTGCTTAGTCATAAAATCGATGGTGTTGAAAAACCAGTTTTATTTGCTTCATCCACTCTTAGCGAAAATGAAAAGAAATATTCAAATTTAGAACGTGAAAGTTTAGCAATAATATTTGCGTTAAAAAAGTTCCACAAATACGTTTTTGGACGAAGTTTCACTTTGATCTCCGATCACCAACCTCTTCAGTTCATTTTCGGTAAAAATAGAAACATTCCAGTTACTGCCGCAGCTAGAATCACTCGTTGGGCCATAACATTATCAGCTTATAAATATGATATTATTTACAAGAAAGGTAGCCAAATTTCGAATGCTGATGGGCTCTCAAGATTGCCAATGAAAAGTCAAACTGAAATTTCTGATGCAATATTTTCATTTAGTCTATCTTATGAAGTACCTATTACTTACGAAAATATAGCTGTAGCAACAAAAAAAGATATAATTTTGTCCAAAGTACTTGATCTTACTCTAACTGGTTGGCCAAATTCGATAAAAGACGACAATTTGAAGCCTTACTTTAAAAGAAAATTAGAATTTTCTGTTGATAATGGTTGTGTTTTAGTTGGTAATAAAGTTGTAGTTCCAAAACAATTGCAAAAAGATATTCTAAGTTTGTTCCATGAACAGCATATAGGAATAGTAAGAACTAAAATGCTTATTAGATCTTATTGTTGGTGGCCTGGTATTAACGAAAATGTTGAGCAGTATGTCAATTCTTGTGATGTATGCCAACAAACTCAAAATTTTTCAAACAGCGGAGTTTTACTTCCTTGGCCAACTGCTCCTAATAATTTTTACAGAGTTAATGTTGATTTTTTCAAAAGAGATAGTTTTACATTTTTAATTCTTGTAGATAATAAGTCTGGGTGGTGCGAAGTTAAACTTATGAAGGATGGCACAAACGTGAGGGAAACAATTTTAAAGTTGAAACAAATTTTTTCGGTATTTGGATTACCAGTAGAGCTAGTTTCGGATAATGGTCCACCATTTGGTAATTCTTATGAATTTACTTCTTTTTGTCATGCAAACGGGATCAAATTCATTCGTATTCCACCAAAACACCCAGAAAGCAATGGTTTAGCGGAAAGGGGAGTCCAAACAATTAAAAAAGGACTAAAAAAAGCTTTATTCAAAGAGGGAGAGAATGTGAGCGAAGTCACTATTTTAAATAGATTAGAAAACTTTTTATTTGTATATAGAAACACACCAAATACTTCCACAGGATGTTCACCAGCAGAAACAGTTTTTAAAATTCGTCCTCGTACTAGATTTGATCTGCTAAAACCTTGGTCAAAGAAACAAAAATCCCTTCAGCCTGACATTTTGCAAAAAATCAAGTTGTTTTCAGAAAACGATGAAGTTTTTGTAAAGAACAAATATACAAATCTTTGGCAAAAAGGTAAAGTTGTTAGGTGTATGAGTTATAGCACTTATTTAGTGAAATGCGGTGAACATATTAAGTTATATCACATTAATGACATTAGGGAAAGTAAATCGAATCCTATGTTCATTCAGAATGAAATTTCGAATAACACTGATATTCATAATAATCCAATTTTGTCAAATAACCCTGATTTTACAAATAATACTACTATGTCCAATAACACTCCTGTGACAAATAATGTGGTACCTAGTACTTCTGTGTTAAATAGTAACATGAGTCCTTATGTTGAAAAAGTACCAAGTCCTGTTATCGAACCTCAAGGTTCGCCTGATTCAACAAGTCTGGAAGACAAAAACATAATTGAAGGACATGGTACTCCGTCAACGTTTAGAAATGTTACCAGATCAGGTCGTGTTGTCAAAAGACCTAGTAAGTTAGATTTGTAGTTTTTTTATTATTTGTAATCTTTTTATAAGAAGGGAAGAAAATGTTATGTATTTTGAATTTACCCTTAGAATAATTATTATAATATATCCATAGTGATGTCACTGATGTTATGTTATGTCACATCTTTGGAATTGAAGTTCTTAAAAATAAAACTGTGTATAGTAATTGAATAATTGTGTATTAATTCCTCGTCGAATACACAACACTAGTTATCTCAGATGTCAGTGGAAAAAGTAATTAGAAGAATAGAGATACAACTAACTAGAAATGCTACTAAAATCTAATCGAAAATGGACATACACAGTTGAACGAATATCAACAAAAATAAATATAACTGACATTTCACATAACCAGTGACAGAATAACAGATATTAAATGGTGACATGGCAAGAGTTCCTGGAATTTTTGGCCACCGATGTGCTGTGTATTCAGCTAAAAAGTCATTTTAAATTCCATGATTTACGCTTCGGGGGTGTATTCATTATTTCAATAAAGCAATATAGATGTTCGCAATGATGAAAAACATGCAAAAATCTTATGTTTTAAAGGGTAGCCATTAACTGTCATTCTTGTCAGAAAAACCACCTTTTACTGGCTAGACCATGGAGCTACTATTAAGAGGAGATGACACAGTCGACTATCTTATAATAGAAAAGTGGTATCACATGAGTGACATTGTGATGTTAGCAATATGGCGTCGTCGGCAGAGCCGGACTATTTAAATTTTCAATCTAAAAAAATATATTCACTAGTGAAGTTGATAATATAGAAACACTGTAGGTATTTTGTTGGCTGTCAAGAACCCTTTTTCACAAATATCAACCACATATCTCTTATTGATGGAGTTCTAAGAAATCTACAAACATTAAATATAATATGAAGTTGAATAAAACTTATTGAAGCACAAAGAAATATATTCCAGTACAGTCCTTTCGATTGTTTACTAA
This sequence comes from Galerucella calmariensis, assembly GCA_910591675.1. NCBI lineage: Eukaryota > Metazoa > Arthropoda > Insecta > Coleoptera > Chrysomelidae > Galerucella > Galerucella calmariensis. Next base: position 75,907 of record CAJUYG010001178.1, read on the forward strand.
CCTATGATATGTTGTTCCTGATGATTTTTTCGTATTTACACTGTCTCTACTTGTACAACTTCGTGAAGCACAAGAAACCATTATTGTTCAATTATTAAAATAGAAAAAAAACGACACTAACAAAAAGAAAATCCAAAAATACCCAATGTCAAGTTGACAGAAAAGTGGTAGTAAAATGGCGAAACCGATACCACTTTTATGTTAGGCGTAGCGACTCCTCTCAATACTAGCTCCATGGGCTAGACCTTTGAATATATTCAAAATTTTATATTCAAAGGGCTAGACTGAACTCCTCTTATGTCCTCTTATATCCTATAATATGGTGCATGGAGCAGGGCCACCTGTGTTAAAGGTGACCATGCATGGAGACTGAGGAAATTATATGAGTTTTATGAACTACGCTCGTATTTTCACCGAATTCAGGGAACTTGTCTCTTTACCATAAGAATATATGTGAAAAAAAAGATCAGCATAGGCTAAGCAATTCATCCATATGTAACTGATTAGCTTAGTATGCTTATAGTAGTTATCACTTGTGAACCAGAAGAAATTAACATCATGCTACTAACTTCTAACTTCATTGTATTGAAGTTTGTAGTTAGTGAGTGCGGAATTATTTTTTTAATTTTTAATTTTTATGTAGTCCCAATTGAAATTCGTTAGAACTGTTTTTTTAATTTGTAATGATTATAGAGAGCTATATTTTGGATTTTGGTAAGTATTAATTATTGCGTTTGATAATTTTTAATAGTCATAAATATCGTTAAAAATTCTTAAGCTATTTAAAATCGAATTTTGTTTGATTGTATTTAAATATAGAGCTTCTTAAGGCAAAATCACTTGAAGACAATAAAAACACATTTATAAACTATAATAATGTAGAAATTCAAATTTTAAATTGGAAGTAAATCCGTTCTGTCAATGGTATTGAATTTATACTACATGCATGAATGGTTTATTCTCCACTTATATGTAATATACATATGCCAGTTAACAAAAATATTGTTTACTGTATCTATTAACTTATACATAGCTATTTGATGTTTAATGTCTCTTTCAACTGGATACAATAACTTCATAAAGGTATAATTTGACATCCAATGTACTAGGTGGCTACATTTGGTAGCTTTGATTGAAACAAAATAAACACCAGAAAACTTAAATTCCCATGTTTTTAATTGTGATCATATATTCTTACTTAGTCTTCTTGACTTTATTTAGGTATGTACGTTTTTGGTTTATTCAATATTCATAATATACAAAATTAACTATTAAATTGCTAAGTATTCTACTGAATACATTAACTACATAAAGGTATAGTTTGACAAGATACAAGGTTGTTTCATTTGGTAACTTGAATTAATACAAAATAAACACCAGAAAACTTAACTCCAATATTTCAATTGTGCTCATATATCCTTACTTTGTATTCTTTCAATCATTACTGTGCTCGGATTCTATGATAACATAATGTGTTAACATTTAAAATTACCTATATTAAGTACCTATTTGTTTTTTCAATGAGATTGTTGTAATTTTTTCATTAGTTTCAAGCTTTCCTAGGAACTTGTCTTTGTACTACAAGTTGGCAATAAGCCAATAAGCTTCTGAACCATAAGTTTATATCTATTTTTTAAGATCAAACATGGCATAAAATTGTGCATTAAATAATTTATTTCAAGAATAACAATAATTGTTTGCTGATTATTGTATGAAATCAATTTTCAGAATGTATGCAATTAAGTTTTTTTACAAATAATAAAATTGATTGTTTCTATTATATTGCCAATCATGTTTTGAAATAAATTTGCATATGTAGTGCTTATAGGATATAATTAGCAGAAGAGTCCTATGAAAATAAAAATTAGTAATTTTTTCTCAATCATACTTATGTATCCTAATATCTTCACCTGTTATCTTGATGTTCAAGAATTTGCAGTTCATAAAACAGATAAAAATCAGATAAAAATAACATCCTTTATTTAAATTTTTGATGATCACTTTTACAATAACATTTAATCACACTTAGAATGTACTACAAACTACAAATAATACTTGCAATAATAGAAGAAAATTCAAAAACTTAATTAATGAACTAACAAATATTTAGAAACAAAAATATAAATAAGATTTTGATAGTAGATGATAATACAATGTTATTTAGATCAGAGATCTGAGGAACTTCTATACAGGATACATGGGTGATAGAACAGCAAATTTCCATTCAAATAATCTAGTTAAAATTTAAAGCAAGTAAAAGCTTTATACTTTTCTACAAGTTTAAAATGATGGTTGAATGGAACATAATCCTTTGAGGTACATGTTTATCCTATTTCTTGCAGAAAAAATATTTAAACATTTTTAATTAAAATTATATCAACATACAAACAACTTTGATTAAATGTTTTTTACTGGGTATTCCAAGCAGGATAACAAACTTTCTTAGCATCCCAATTTTTCTCTAAATCATGATAGACTTTCGGTGTTTTATCGTTGTAATTCAAAGCTTGGCAAACTCGACAGTAGTGGAAATTTTGACTTTGAAAATACCCATGTTCGTTGAGTACTTCAAAATGTGATTTCCATCGGTAATACTCTAGAAATTCATTCGTTCTGTTCAGTCTCAGTATAAATTGTGCTAAAGTTGCGGGATTTGCAAATTCGTCTACGTTTATATAAGAATTTGGTGGCAGTATTTTTTCATAGTTTGCTCGACTTGCGCCCATTACTATAGGGATTGAATTTTTTTTGTGAAAACCGTTCCACCAAACTTTTTCTGTGATATATTCGTCGCAATTTGAATTCTCAAACGATAAATAGAATAAATATTTTTCCAAATCCGGACAGTCTTTTTTGAAGTGTCCGGGACATCTGAAACAAAAAAAAATGTATAATATTACACTTGATGAGTTTTCAAAAATCAAAAAGCCATCTTTGTCAAGGAATAAATTCAGTTGACTGGAAATTACTGATTGAAGATAAACATAATACTTCATTATTTCCTTATTTATTGAGGTAACCGATACTTGTTGAAGATTCATAATTGAATCCTGTAGCTTCATCAGAGTACAGCGAAACATATTATTTTATTAAAATATAGTAGAGGTTTAACAAATAATTTATAACTTTTTGTTCCATTCATTTCATAGGGTGCTTATTAATTCCTATTGTCGATTTATAAAATTGATATTGTTGATTGAAAAAAGAAAAAACAACTAATATCAATATACAAGGTGTAGTGTTATTTCACAGACACAATGGTTTACACATTTTTACTCAATCTAGAACTGGTTTTTTATTGTTATTAGTAAATGGTTTAATTGGGCTGTTATTATTGAGAAACATGTGTATGTGTACCTACCAGATTTTACAAATATATACGGGGTGATTCGTTAGTTACGAGTTTACATAAAATAAGCAATAGCTATTTGTGTATCAAAAGCAGAAAGTAGTACTTTGGCAGTCGAGACTGCCAAAGGACTTTCTGCTCGAAATACACTCAAGATTTTTATACGATCACACCAAAATAAAATTAATTGCCATTGTTTGTACTTGTTTGCAGTTTCGTGTACCTATGTACGTAGGCAACACTTATTACATTAATGTAATATTTTTTAGATTTCCCTATTTCTCATTAAATTATTACGGAAAATACTGTTGGATGCTTTAACATATTAGAAAATCAACTAAAATATTTTATTCTACAGTTTATATTAAAATAATTTCTAGCTCTCTTCTATCTATAAATAATTAGACGTGCGCCAAAGTTACTTTCTGCTCAAGAGCGCCAATAATGTCAAATTATGACAGCTCGCGGAAAACATCAACTTTGCAGTTGCTTTTCGATAGTGGTCGTAGAAAAAATATATATGTGGTACTTTTACATATGCCCTGGTGCCTGCTCAAGTATTTCTCTTTTCCAGTGAGACACCATTTAGAATATGGAACAAATTATGTATCATTATATAAATAATTGTTTTGTAGGTTTCAAAATATTTTTTGTGAAAATAAATACATTTTTGAATGTGGTTGATATTAAAAATTTGCTTACTTCAATTTTCCACAGCCTCCGTATACGTCAACGTCGATATATTTTTGAAGTTCTTTAACATACGCCCATCTATTATTTTTACCACCACAATTCGATCCCAAAATGGCTACTAATACATCTCTACGTTTTTCCAAAGACAAATCGACTTGCTCCGGCTGGTTTTTTATAACTGTTCTGCCATAAGGAACTGGAATATCAGAGTCCATTCTAGAATGAAGGTTAAATTGCTGAAAGGCAACATTTTGGCAAAATGGGGAAAAAATTATATTTTTATGAATTTTAGCCGATTCGTTGTAAAAAATAAATTGCATGTAATGGTTTGGGTTGAACCACTACCACTTTTACCTTTTACCACTACCATTTTAGTTTTACTATTACTACTACTCTTTTTTTTTTTTTTTAATTTCTTGGGAAATTGAACCACAATATTTTTAAATTCTTTATTTCAACGTTTCGGTAGCGTTCCAGCTACCGTTGTCAAGAAAAAATAAGTAGAAATTAATTTTTATCCCTAACTGACACAACAGAAAAAATTTGACAACTAGACAATCAAAATAGTTATTTATGTAACTAGTGTGTAAAGTAGCCTTTTTTTTGACGAATGTGAATATTGTCGACAATCACATGAGTCGAAAAAAAGGTCTTTACACACGAATTGCATACAATATTTTTTCTACTAGCGAATATTTAATTAAAATACAAAAGTTTAATAGTAATAAGAAACATACTTTACGCACTAGTGCGTAAAGTAAGTTAAATTTTTCTTTAGAAGAATCTTTAACGCATTAATTTCTAATAGGATATAATTTTTTCGTAAATAGTCATGGATTTTTGGGGCAGTAAATCATTCGCAGCATTCTGTGCCACATCTAATATATTTGGTGGTGTATTTGCCAAGTAATCTGAGAGATCGTCAGAGGAATCCATCTTTATTTTTATAATAATCTAAAATAACATCATAGTTTTCTAAAAATATTCAATTCTTAAATATAAAACACAATTGCTTACCCTAGGTATAGTCCTCGGTATAGTCGGAAGATCTCAATTTAAATTTTAAATGTCAGATTCAATTCACAAAGAAATGTCAGTCACTCACCGCCAACTTATGCCTATTTACCGTATTATTTCCAGTACTCAATAATTATTTACAATAATTATTAGGTTACTTTACCGAATTCTATAGGTTTCTATCTCCAATTTATGAAAAAAACTTAGATTTAATATCCGTATATTATACCTATATTTTTATAAGACTAGATATCTATAACTACATACATATTGGAATTTTTTCTTTACGCACTAGTGCGTAAAGTAAAACTCTTTACGCACTAGTGCGTAAAATAAAGTTTTACGCACTCGAAAATGTGTCTAAAGTACGTACTTTACACACGGTAGTATAGTAGAAAAATTATTTTTCTAGTTTGTCTAGTTGTCAAATTTTTTCTGTTGTGTCAGTTAGGGATAAAAATTAATTTCTACTCATTTTTTCTTGACAACGGTAGCTGGAACGCTACCGAAACGTTGAAATAAAGAATTTAAAAATATTGTGGTTTAATTTCCCAAGAAATTAAAAAAAGAATGAATAATATACCACAAGGAACATACAGAAGATATTACTACTACTATTTTTCTTATGTACAAAACATTTCAATGAATCTCATTGAAATACTCTGTATGAAGTATATTCACTCGAACTCCGTCCAGCGCAACTGACCTCAGTGGAGTTCAAGTTATATTTGTAAATATAAATGTCCGTGTCATCAAAATGCAATGTATGTTTTAATGTTTTTTGAGGTGACATTCACTGAGACCTAAAAGATCTATTGTGCTATTGTGTCTACGCTTGCGTGGAAAAAAATGGGGGTCCACAACTCGTTAACGGGGGTCTATAAAAATGTATTAGGTGACCCGACTTGACTTCTCCTATGAATATAGGGAGACAATAATATAGGCAGACAATATTATAAGAAGCTTGACTTCTCCTATGAATATAGGAAGACAATATTATAAGAAGCTCAGCAATTGTTTTTGTAAGAACTTGCATATTCCATATTCAGAAAGAGCGTGTCAAGACTCGCCGATGCCGCGCCGCCCGCCCGCCTAGTTAAAGTCGTGTCTGAACTTGTTGGATTTTTCTCTAATATAAATACGAATGCGAATGATAAACATTACTCAGTTGTTTCCGGAATTTCAAAAAAGAAAGTGTACCTATATAAGTGTTCACCAGTGACGGAAGTAGTTTTCAGACTTTTGAAAATTAAAGTGAATTGATATTATTGTTTGCCAGTGTTGGAAAAGTAAGTACCTACCTATCTATTTGTTAGCAACTTGTATCTGCGGGAAAAACAAACCCACAAACAGTAGGTTCTGAACCATTCCAAGAATAAAGATTTCATAGGTCAAGGAAAATTATAACAGTATTTTTTTTACTTTCTTGAACTATCTGATTTTAAGTATTTTTAAGTGATGCGTGCATTTTGTATGGATAGTCCTAATTTTTTATCTTTATAAGTGCGTAAATAAATACTTAGTTTTGATTGTGTTTTGTAATGAATAAGTATGTTGCGTTTAGTAAGTGACCAAGTACACGTATAAAATATATACAAAGTAAAAGTAGCTTAAATGACAATACTCACAGCATAATCAAAGCAATATAAATTCTCACCTTTTTTTTCGAAAACTTTTAACTCATAGTTGATTGAAAAATAGCCACAACACAGATTTACATAGACATATACTTTTTTCGGGTTTTGGAAGTAAGTTGGTAAATGTAATAGCTGCAGGGGGTCCACCAGATCCAGCAAAATGTTTAAAGTGGTCTATGAGAAAAAAAAGTATGGGAACCTCTGGTATAAATTAAGCTATTTCGTGAATGACCTAATACATTATACGAGGGGCACTACATGCTGACAGAAGTGAAATCACAAATAGATGAAACCCTTTTGAAATTTTTATCGTACTCCCATGATAATTGTAAACTTTCACAAACACGTTTACCACTTATTTACTAGCTCCTGTGACACTTTCTATGATCGGAACAAACTAAAAAGATATCTATCTTACCTGTAGGACATCGACCAATTAAATATTCCATTATAATCCTTGATGGTAATATTTTTTTCTGCTTTTAAAAATGTGTGGTAAGGACTTTCATCTGTTAAAAAAGCCCAAATTTGATTCTGTTTTCCTCGAGAAGGGGGAAGCTCTTTTGGACTTTTCATTCTATGTAAGTGGACTAGTACTACATCTGATGTTTTCAGATCTTCATCTTTATAAGTAATATCACAGTTTTTCACAGGACAGTTCTTGAAAGGATCTATCCTGAAAAGGAAATACAGAGTGTGTGTTAAGTATGGAACGCCTCAATTATTTTTCATGTAATGTTTTCTTTACAAATGAATGCCATAATGTATAAATACAAAAGTTTAAGTGAATCGAATAATCAAATGAAAAGTGTGCATATGCCGAGCGTCAAAGCTCTGTCATTTTCGGCCTTTATCCCCTAGCGTTATTTTATCTACTTCGCAGCATTTTGTCACAAATCGAAGATATATGCTTTGTTCCTCTATATTTGTATTTCTCAAAACCGTTTTCAAATTCAAATTCGGACTATCTATAACGCATCCTACTGCAAAATATTGCATTGAAAAATTGCAATTAGAATAGCAACAAAAGTAATTGTCCCATGTTATCTTCTCTTCGCTCACATAAGGTGCATATAAAGGACTCGTTTTCAACGAAGTTTGCACGCTATAACTTGAAAAACGACAACATATCACTTTGCTGAAAATTTGTTGTATTTGTATTTTTATTATCTACAATTCATCTTTTGACACCATTACGAATAGGTACTTAATAAGGTTCCGTGTTATTAAGGAAAACTGAAGAAAGGAGCTTTTTTTCGTTTTAAAGATTAAAGATTTAAAGATTATGCGTTTTTCACGTGAAAACCATTGAGTAATACAAAATAGAATAAAAATAGCTTCAAATGCCAGTGGCGTAAAAAATGCTGACGCGTCGCGCGGCAACTTTCTGTCTCGACTGCCAAAGTACTACTTTCTGCTCTTGATACACAAACAAAGATTACAGAATAACTACTTTGACACAAATAGCTATTATTGTCAGTAAATTAGTAAAAAAGCTAAACGAAACTACATCAACCGAAAATAAATATTTATATATATGTTTGTGGCGGCATGTTAGAACACGATCCACACTTGAATAGGTACTCAAGGAAACTTGTTTAACAATGTAAATACCACTATAATATAGGCCATATCTCAAGATCTTTGCACATCAAAATCTAAAAAAATCGAGATATTTTCGGTGTTGCATACACACTCTGTATATTTAGGTACATACAGTATCTTCATAAAATAACGTACACACATATTCCTCATCAGGTAAATAACATTTCAGCCGCTGTGCTACATTTCCTAAAAGCTGTGAAACTTTGCAATATGCATTCATTTTAATTTGGAAATTTACCGTTTATTTGAGAAATTCATTAGTAATCTTTTCTCTATTGTAGCTCCATATTTCCAAACTAATATTCGATATTTCTTTGTCGAATCGACTACCGGTTCCTTATCCCCCAGAAACAAGATTCGTCCCAATTTTGAGAAATTTGTCTGTAACAAAAAAACAAAATCTATGTTATGGGTAGAAATAACTGGAAAACACTTGTTTGATTAAAAGATCTCCCTCACTTTTAAAAATCGCGCTTACTTAACTTGACTAAGCAGACGCGGTGCAATTTATTTATTTTCTTTTATAAAGCATTATTAGCAGGTAATACGACAGTTGAGTGAGACACCCTCCTTATCAGTAGTGGTCGCGCGCCTTATCGCCCGGCAGTCGAGTCGTAATATTGAAAAATATACAGAGTGGAAAAATCCATGTGACATATTAGCAAATAGGACGTGACGACGTGACACAGAACGTTTGACGTGATGACGTGAACCAGAACGTTTGATGTGACACAGAACATTTGAAGTGACGGCGTGGCACACAAAATACTGATGTTTTTCCGTGTTTCCATGCATATTTTTGTATTATTTGAATAAATAAAACAAAAAGATTAATATTCACTTTTCACAAATAATAATTGACCGTAAACAACAAAGTACAGACCTGACGAGAACTGTCAGTGTGACAGTAGAATAAGACGTAAGACACATGGCCGCTACGAAAGTAACGCCTTCATAGTATTTTGAACTCTCGATTGATAGGTTGCGCTTGCGCGTAATCTAAACATCAACCAATCAAATTTTTGTAAGTCAAAGATTAGGGTTAACGTTTGTAATTCATTTAACCGGTTCATTATTGTGATATTTTGATTAGGATTAATCACAGACCTGCCTTTTTTTCCATTTCTTTCTACGTAATGTGTTAGAGAGACATTAACAATCGATGACGCACACCAAGAAAGGTATTATTTCAACCATACCAAGTTTTTCCCTACAAAATATTTTAGTCACAAATATTGAGCGATTCTATGTATAAGTTTGGTTGTGTGTATAAAAGACAACTCTCGTATTTTTCGGACATTGTATGGATTTCAGTTATATTTTTCGCTTCATACGTAAGTTTTCAATTAATAAACTAATATTTAAACAATTTCTTACTAGATTTTCGCGTAGCTTCCACCAATGCTCCACCGCGTCCGATTGAATATTATCCACCGATTTTCTGTATTCATTAATAATTTTTAAATTTGGTATCCTATCAATTTGTAACAACACTCCGAATATCATTAATACTATAATCGCACTAAAAATCGAAAACTTTTTATGCAAATAAAATGTTTTCATGCTGGCATCATCTGAAACAAACAAAAAATAAGCTATTTTTATTTTATTCAATAAGTATTTAAAGCCTTTTATATAATATAGCACTAATAAAATTTCGGATTTTTGCTTTCAGATAGTTTCTTATCAGTAATAATAAAAATAAGCGTTTGCGGGGAAGTTGAAAGAGGTACCTATTATCAGTATTGATTTCAATGAAAATTTTTTGACAGCTCCAATAACCAATAAAGTTTGCCTATTTTTTATCATATGATCAATTACACCCAATCATGTCAACATTACACTGATAACAGACCATGGGCTGTTTTCACGTTGCTATGGACACATACCTATTGATTTCTTTCGATTTTGAAGTTTCAAATATTTAATATTTGAAAATTTTCTATCCGAATAACCCTCGGACATTGATAAATGCTCAAAAATGTTATGACAACTTTCTCAAGCTTGTTGCTTGTAGGCAACAAGCTTTCGAAATCTGTCATAAAATTTTTTCGAACAATTATCAATATCCTTGGGTTATTACTATACTGAAAACTATCCACCTCGTATTCTGAAACCGTCACTTTTTTGAAAAAATGAACAAACACGTCAAAAATTATAAAAAGGGAGGCGTCTTTTTGCTCAAATGTAGACGTTAAACCCCTCCCCCCTATGGTCACCCCTTCCAATTTTTTTTAATGGAACACCCTATACCCTCTAAGGATTATAAATTGTATAACCGTCCTGGGAAGTGAGGATATAAAATGGAAAAGGTATCCACCGAAAATTTGATTCCGCTCCAGCTAGCGATGCAATATTTAAAAAAAATTTAAACCCTTAACTTTTGAAAAATTGAATTATTTTGGACGATCCCAAATCTAAAATTCCTCACTTCACCAAGTCAGAGCCGTAAAACATCAGGATATGAAGATATATATTTATCAAAATGTTGTATATAGGGTGGTCCTTAAGTAATTGTACATAGAAGTACAGTACAATCTTCACTTCAAAATATTGCGATTTAAAACAACTAGCCTTAATAAAATGTTGATATTAAGAGAGATACAGGGTGTTGAACAGGGAATTTTAATTTTCGTTTTTTACAATAACTTTAACGCTTTTTGACGTATATGGACAACAATTGATGGTTTCGGTTGACGCCATACTGTGGTGGATCGTATTGTAGTGCTATCTAGCGACACTTATCGAAAGTAGGCCTGAGGTAGAAAAATAGGTGACTACTAAGGGTAATTAATGTGGCGCCATCTACATTTTAATCACTTAAAAATGTCAATGTTGCCATGTTGGAATTATAAACGAGCTAGATATTTCAGTGTTCCTGTGGAAACCCGAGACACACCTTAAATATATTTGTGATATTAATAAAAAAGGAGAAGTTGTGCATTTTTTTAGTTTTAGGTTGAAAACTTCATCTATTTACTGTTCTGGCCAGAACTTCATAGTAACTTGCCAGAACTTTATAAAAAAAACTTTCATTATTATTTTTAAGTTGAACGCATGCTTTTCTAAAGTTGTTTTATCCAAGACCATGGTGTTCTTAGTCACCAATAAATCATTTGCTCTTTTTTCAAGTACTCTGAGGTTCTTTTTGTTCCGTTATTGTGGCTCATGTCTCAAAAATTTGAATTTATGAAGGGGTTTGATTACAAAAAGGGTTGGAGAACCTTTTTCCCATTCTGGCGCTTTAAAGATACATGCATCTTCAATGAACTGTTTTTCATCACGGACATAATCCAACATTTGCCATAACATTGCAAACACATGCTTGCATCTACCCAATATTGCACCCACACAATTGCATTTACCCCAGATCACTTCGCCATCTCCATTAATTAAAGCTACGGAGGTGTAAATCGTTCTTTTCATACTTGCATGAACCTTAGTTTTAATATATGTATTCCAATTGTCATCATAATGAATTAAAGCATTTTGAACTTTGTTCGCTTTGAATATTCTATATCCCAAATTATGGGGCTTAGTCATCCCTTCATTATTTTCATCTTTGAATTTCAGAATATGCTCTTCTCTAAAATTGCGTGGATATCTCGACAAATTTTTTGTCCATGACCGTTTTGGAAAACTGAAACCATTTTATTTTACTATGGTATTGCGCTGGTAACATTGTGACACTTACTTATATTTGTCCATAATAGAAGTGTGGCGAATAATAAATATATATATTTTTAACTTAAAACAAATAAAGTACACAATTATTGTGAGAAACCATTTTTTCTAATATATATTATGTATAAACTTGATAATTTTAAAATGTACACGAAAACAAAATATTCATAATACCACAAAGATATTTAAGGTGTGCGTCTTGGTTTTTTACAGGAACTCTGAAATATCTAGTTAGTTTATAATTGAAATATGGCAACATTGACATTATTAAGTGAGTTAAAAGTAGATAGCTGTACACTAATTACAGTTTCTGATTTCCCAGTTTTCTACCTTATACCTACTTTCAACACGTGCCGCTAGATAGCACTACAATCGATCCACCGCAATATGGCGTCATATAAAACCATCAATTTGAGGTTGGGGATTTTTTGGATATGAGAAATCATAATTTTGTATCCTTTTCGAACTTCTAGACTCTAGCGGGCTCTTCTTACGTGAAACGGAGTCTACTACTTATGAAAGAGGTTGCGGATTATATTTTTTAACCTTAGGCCGGCGACACATTTGCGGTTGCGGCTGCGGTTGCAACCGCG
>CAJUYG010001179.1:0-11964 GCA_910591675.1 Galerucella calmariensis
AGTAAGTATCCAACTTAACAATAATTAAAAATATTTGGAAAATATATAACCTATTCTATTGATGAATGCTTTAAGCTATTTCAAAATTAGCAGGTACTCAATTTGTTGATAAATTTTGAATTGGTAAAATTTTTGTATACAAATTATTCCTAAAAGATCCAAAATATTTTAAAAACACTGTATTTATTTCGAGATATATTTATTATTAATAGTAGTTGTAATAGTGGGAAATAAAGAGAGGAAAATACATTGAAAAAATATAGAAAATAACAAAGCTACCATATGTTTTTGGGAAATAAGTAAAAACAGATTAAATTTTATAAAATAAGTACCCAACTTAACAATGTTGGTGATAAATTTTTAATTGGTAAATTTTTTGTAAGTATACAAATTATTTTTAAAAGATCTAAAATATTTCAAAAAACACTGTATTTATTTATTATTAATAGTAGTAGTGGTGGAGGGAAATAAAGAGAGGATAATACATTGAAAAAATATAGGAAATAACAAAGCTACCATATGTTTTCGGAAAATAAGTAAATACAGAATAAATCTTATAAAATAAGTACCCCACTAAGCAATAAGTAAAAATATTTGGAAAATATATAACTTATTCTATGGATGAATCTTTTAAACTATTTCAAAATTAGCAGGTGCTCAATTTTTTGATAAATTTTGAACCAGTTAAACTTTTTGTATAAAAATTATTCTTAAAAGATCAAAATTATTTTAAAAATCTTTTTAAAAACACTGTATGCATTTATTGCTAGTAAAGAAAGAATATTATTTTCATAAAATATAGAAAACAGCAACCTATGTCTTTTGAAAAAAATATATGGAAAATTAAGAAATAGAGAATTTATTTAGTCCTATAGTAACTACCAGATAATAATATAAAGACTTACCTTTATGTAGAATAATAATCCTTGGAAAACATGGCCAAAAATTGGAAGTACACTTTGGTTCACTACCGAAAATTTCGAAAACACACACATAGTTTCAATAACGTGAATACACACTCTCCCGTAAATTCGAAAATACTCTCATATTCCCGTAAATCACGAATATACATTCCCGACACGACCGTATCCTTTTCAAAAATTAATTCGGTACTGAAAGCGAGATTTAAAACTTATTCATTAGTCACGCTAATCAACATAAACAAGTCTTAGTCATCGATGTGATATACACTGGCCGCCCTGCTTGAAAATATAAGGATAGATTAATTTAAAAAACATTTTTCCATTTTTTTTAATATTTATAGTATACGGGGAAAATAGAAAATCTCCAAAATAATTTATAAATAATTTTTTTATGGTATATCACGAATTTAGACGAAAATAATTATTGTAAATTCTATTTTCAGTATAATTTTGGCGAGCAGTTTATATATCGACAAAATAAACTTGAATTATAAGGGATATTTTACCTTCGTTTGTTGCTGTGATTCACGGAAAGAAGAAAAGAGAGGAATGTCTTCTTTTTCTTAAACAGGGGATAATTTACCTGGCTTACAAAGAAGAAATATTTTATTGTATATTCGAGGGGATACTTTATCTTCATTTGTTGCTGTGATTCACGGAAAGAAGAAAAGACAGAAATATCTCTTCTTTTCTTCTTCTTTTTCTTATCAGGGGATAATTTACCTGGCTTACAGAGAATAAATATTTTATTGTATATTCGAGGGGATACTTTACCTTCATTTGTTTCTCACAAAATGAAGAAGAGCTAAAAGGTATTTTGTGTAGCTCCCTTTACCGAAGTTGCCACATTTATAAAAGTATAGACTGTCAGTTTCTTTAAAAATAACCTTATCTTGGTTAATTTTCAAGGAACTCTCATTATTATTTCTCTATGGCCTCTACCTACCTTCACATTATTGTCTTTCATTATCTCTCACAAGCATCACAGACAGTCTTTGACAATCCGGATTCGATGCAAAGACCCTAAAACGTTCTAACGAGAACGCTTTTGGGTCTTTGCGCTGAATCCGGATTGTCAAAGACTCTCTGTGATGCTTGTGAGAACAAGCCTCTATAGGCTCAAACTTATAAGTTCCTCAAGAAATTTACAACCAGATACGTCACATTTTCCAATTACGGAGCTCCCCCCTCCCAATTTAATGGCACCACTAAGGCAAAATGGGTCACCGAATTGAAGCAGCAAGTACTTTCCAAAACAAATAGAATATCACATTCCTTATGCCGGTAAAACCAAATAAAAAGTTTTGATGACTATTAAAGTATCTTGCTGAATACTCGCCTTTCAGATTTTGATGTCACTAGTATAAATTAGTGTTCGTCACATCATTGTCTAATGGTCACATTTTTTGTCATGAAACAAGATAATAGTAAGAGATGTAGTCAGTCACCCAAATTGAAAAAGAAAAGAAGTTTAGATTATAGTGGCAGTAAGTGGTAAAACAACAGAGTGATAGATGTAAGATGTCAACATCTTTGACCTGAATAGGCTCAAACATCCCAAACGAAGGACAAAGAAGAAGAAGATGAAACATGGAACTGCAAAGGAAGACTATTGTCAACTTCACATTTAAGCTGGTGACGTATCTGCATTATAAGTTGCATAATTCTAGTAATTTTTTGTTTTCATATCTTTCTGTTAGATAAGGTAAAAACTAAATTTAAAATAATTATATTTTTGAATATCCCACTTATTAATATCAAAATTTGAAGTTGAACACATCTCTATTAGAGAAATTCAAGAAAATTTAGATACAGTTTATACCACTTGAAATTCATTAGTTCCAAAAATAGAATTTTATTGATTAATTTAGGTTATCAAATAAATATTTCTGAGAGCAAATATAATATCCAATGTTATTTGAAATTTGTAAGTAGGTACTACTAATTGGCTTGCATACATACAGTATGTAACAAAAAAGTTGATTCCTACAGAAGCAAAAGTGTTGTGTTGGAAAAATACGACAATTTTCATCGACTAGAATTTTTATATAAATAGAGACCTTGAGTAGGTAGTCCACTAGGTCATCAAACTTAAATTTTTTTCCGTAGGAATACTATTATTTAGAAAACAATAGACCATTCCAGAACACCTTACATTGACAGATCGGCCATATTGTGCTGGGTTTTTTACATCTCTATTCGTTCACGAGATATATTATACCAATAGTCCATAGGACAAGTCCACATTTAACGCCATCGGACAGATTTCTTGAGAGAAACGAGCATTGTCTGCACAACATGTGGTTCTTGATAATTATTTGATTTCGATTTCGTACGTTTTTCGAAGTTGTTTTAATTGCTCATAGTATATGACTGTTCATAATGAAAAGGATCCTTGAATTAATACAAAACAACCCAATTACAAATAAAAAAATCACCAAATAATTGTTTATCCTGCAGGGCGACTGTCAACCTGTCAATTGGTTGACATGCCCTATTGTATATTTTAAAATTGAATCTAGATCTCTTCCAGACCATTACCCGTGAATAATATGATCATTAATCACTGCTGAAATAAAACTGAAACATATTTTTAGTGTGGAAATTTACAGTAGATATTCTAGATAAAAGTTTACTCCAAATTTAGGTTAGATTTGTGGTAATTGGGTCTATTAGGTCTTCCCTCCATAATGGTCTATTGTGGTTAGCCTTCATGTTTCACCTTTTAACAAATTCAGCACCTCCAAAAACCAAATACCTCAAGTGTTTACACTTATAGACAATGGATATATCTAATGGAGTTTGAAATAAAATGATATATTATGCAGATAAAAATATTTTTAACTGTTACTAAGAGAATTAGTATTTATAAATATGCATGCTCATAATTCAAATTAAATTATTATTAAAAATGAAACCAATGATTGCACTTCTTTTTCTAGCAGTGTGTAAGTACCTATTTAATAACTTGTTTATTACATTCTTCTATACATTTTATTTTTAATATTTAGTTTTATCGTTACTAGTGTTTTCTATACAGGATATTTTATTTATTTTCAGATGTATCTGCTAGCTTAACCAATAACAAGAATATTGTGATTAATCCAATACCAGGAGGTCTAAGTGGAGTTGGTACCACTTCACGTTACTGGGATTGCTGCAAACCAACATGCTCCTGGCCTGGAAACGTAGAGTACAAAACACCGATTAAAGCATGTAAAGCAGACGGTGTAACTGCCAATGATCCAGAAAATCAATCTGGATGCGTTGGAGGAGAATCATATATTTGCACCGATCAAAGTGCTTACGAAATCAACTCAACTTTAGCTTATGGTAAAAATCTGTGTTTAATTTTAATAGTTTTTTGTTGGTACCAGTGATAATAATAATTTTTAAAATTTCTAAATTAATAATTCTTGAATCTTTGGCGAAACTTAATTCCAAATTGTGTTAAAGCAAACAGTGGTGGTGATAGTTTTCTACTGTCATCCGACAGAAAATCGAGTTGATCCTGCTTCAAGCTATACCTATCTAACAGATACCGGAATTTCGAGCCGTTCCTAGCGCTAGACAAATTGGCGCCCAACGTGCAGGGCTATGCTACTTTCAAATTATTTTCTAATATGTGGTGGATAACTTGACAGACTCTAGTGAATTTTGAGTGGATTCTAAAAGCTCTTGATACAGTTCATAAGAATGCATGTTGGACAATTTTTCGTCCAGAAAATAACGTTTTGCCGGTCAAGACCGGAAAATGGACGCTAGGGACCGGAAATAGTTATTTGTATACTAAGGCCGCAAAATGCTTTTTCGCGTTCCGAGAGAGAGATTATCGCCGAGGCCGCTCCGGCCGAGGCAAGATAATCTCGAGGTCGCGAAAACATTTCGCGGCCATAGTATACACAATATTTTTCGTGCAACCGTGAAAATTACATAATTTCAATAAACATTATGTCTCTTTAGAAAAGACAGTTAGTTTTTGGTTCGAAATACATTGTTATTGTCATATTTCAGAAATGTCAAATGCTGTAGTGGCGTTCAGTTTGCCGGCAGTCACTATGGGAACGGCCGTAAAAATTTTTGTCGGCCGTCACTCTGGGTAACGGCCGCAAAATATCATTCTCTGGGTAACGGCCGCAAAATATCATTTTGCGGCCTCTGTTGCGGCTGCAAAATGCTTGTTTTGCGTCCGGTTGCACGAAAAAGCTTTTACCGGTCACTGACGTCCATTTTGTTTTCATTTTTCCAGTCGCTTTTTTATAATACAATCTACCTTGATTTCGTTACTATGGTAACAACGTTTCGATATATTGTCGAGTGATGACAGTTCGTTGATTTTTAATTTGTCGTTTATGTCAAACTTATTATTTTATCTGGTTTTAGTTTTGTTAATCACTTTGTTATAAAAAGTAAAATAAAGAATTAAATGTATATCGAAGTGTCCGTCTTAAAAAAAATATTGTACGTCACGCACCCGAAAATAAGTGTTTTTCAGGTCTCACCAAGCTTCCAGGAATCTGCTTGTCACGACCTGAAAAACACTACTTTCCGGTCTTGTAAAGTAAATTACCATTTTTGTCATTCTTTCTTTGTTCAATCTTTCTACGTGTCCCAACCACCTTAACCTGTATGTTTTTATTCTTGATGTTATCTTTGCTTCTCCATAAAACATGTCTATTTCTTCATTCGTTCTCCTTCTCCATCCTCCAGGTGTTATTATTCCACCGAATATTGCTCTCAGAATTTTACGCTACCAGCGCTCCAGCTTTTCTTCCTATTTTTTTGTTAGAATCCATGTTTCACTTTCGTATGTTACAGTGGGTTTTATAATGGTATTATATATTCTTATCTTCATCTTTCTTGAACAGTATTTTGATTTCATCAGCGACTGGAGCATTCCAAATTTTCTGTTGCCTTTCGTGATTCTTGACTGTATTTCTTGTTCTTCGTGGGCATTGCTAGATATTAGTACTCCCAAATAAATAAATTCATCTACCCTTTAGAAACTGTAGTCCATTTCCCTTGTCGTTTTCACTATCAGATTCTCTCCGATACTTCCAGTATCTCCAAGAACCATATAATTTGTTTTTTCTTGATTAATTTGCAGTCCTAAAACGTTTGCTTGTTCTGCGAGATTTTTTTTGTAATTTTAGTGAGCTCTTTCTTTGATTTTGCCAATACTGTCAAGTCATCTGCATACGCAATGCATTGATGTTCGTTATTATAGATTGTACCATCTGTTTTTACTTTAGGTCTTTTGATAATGGCTTCGAGTGCTAAGTTAAATAAAACATTTCCGACCCTGAAGACCGTTGATTTGTACCCATTCCAAGTTATTTTGTTACATGTGTTCAATTTGCCTGGTACTCCTAACCGCTTTTGACTATATCATCAATATTAAGGCGCTCAACGGATTGTAGGTATAGTTTCATCAATACCTACATCAAAATCTTTATAACCGAACACTCGATCGTTCATTCTTTCTTTGTTACTCAATATCGTTGGTAACCGCTTTTTATAACATTGTTAAATATTTCTGCCGTCGCCGAAACTAGTATTACTTGGACCATTTCAATCAAAATTACCATTTTAATATCATTTGTAGGATTTGTAGCTGCTCTTTTTGTTGGTACTACTAGAAACATGTGCTGTTCCTGCGTATTATTCACTTTCCATCCGGACGAATTAGCTGGCAAACAAATGTTAGTACAAGTAACAAACACCGGAGGATCATCAGATACCAGCAACGGAACTGATACCAACTTATTCGATATCGCTATGCCTGGAAGTGGAGTAGGTTATTATACGGAAGGCTGCACTTCCCAATGGCATACAGACGCATCAAACTGGGGTGATCAATATGGTGGTGTTAATAGCGAAGCTGAATGCTACAATCTTCCCCAACCTCTTTGGGAACGGTGCGCCTTTAGATTCAAGTGGATGTTGGGATATTCCAATCCTGACGTAAGCTTTCAAGAAGTAGAATGTCCTAGTGAATTACTAGCTATTAGCGGCTGTTCTCCCATATCGCACCCATGAAGAATAAATTAAATATATTTTTTAAGAGAATAAGCTATTAATTCAACCCATCCTCTTATTATCATTTCTTTCCATGAGCACGATAACTATGCGAGATGTAGAGCCAGTGGAGACCCTAGCAAAATTATTAGGTAGTACGAGATTACAAAGTAGCGCCATAGCGCTCCTCTAAATACAAAACTTCAGTGTTTCTAAACCAAGAAGCTGCTGATCCGTTAATATAAATAGTATTCCACTCCATCCCAAAATATATTCTGCCAATTAATAAGTAGGAGTAGTGGCTCCGCTGATTAATGATATTTCAATAATGGGCTCAAAGCTGTAAGTTCCTCAAGAAATTCTCTACCAGATGCGTCACATTTTCCATCGGTTAAGGCGATTTGGTTGATGATGGAGTCTCCCCCCCCCCAAATCTGTTGGCACCACACTGCAAAATGGGTCACGTATTTGGCCAGCCGCAAAATGAGACGCAGCTTGGTGAGGTGACGCAGCGTGGGTCACCGATGAGTCACGGCCAGTTTATGGCTGGAGAAAACTAGCGCGGGTTTAATTTGATCCATTTTGAATCTCACAGTACTATTAATTGCATACATACAGTATGTAACAACGAAAAGTTGATCTATACAGTAGCTTATAAATAGAAAACTTGTCAACTCGCTACACTTAGGTACTAAGTAGCGGTTTTGCTCCATACATTAAGTAAGGTCGAAGGCCTCTAATAACACGCCACACTTGACCCACGCAATACCTGACACACAGTTGATTCCGAGGTGTATCAGATATGCTCCAGCTCCTGCTTCTCTAGCTTCTATACAAAATATTGAGATCAGGATCTGCTTCAATTTTTCTTGACCTAGAGCGACGCCATAAGGGCATGGCATATTGCGTTCGCGGACTTGGTGACTTGACGACATAAAATAAGAATTTCCTATGATACAGGGCATGGATATTGATTACTCGTTGTCTATCAGCCCCCAAATCCTTGACGTGGGGCCTATTATTTACACTAAACAAAAGTTTACTCCAAATTTAGGTTAGGTTTGTGGTGTGAGTGGGTCTATAGGGCATGTCCACGACAGTTGACAATACTCCGGTGGTAAAACAATAAATAAAATAGACACGATGAAAAATTATCAAACATCAAACAACTATTAACCTATATTATATATTAGACACTTTTAGCTGGTCATAAGTCTTTACACGTATCCGTATCCGTATTGGAGTTACGTTGACGTAAAGAAATTGTCAAGAAAGCCTTTTTAGCAGAAAACTTATCGCTTCCTTCTGTT
Organism: Galerucella calmariensis; assembly: GCA_910591675.1. Classification (NCBI taxonomy): domain Eukaryota; kingdom Metazoa; phylum Arthropoda; class Insecta; order Coleoptera; family Chrysomelidae; genus Galerucella; species Galerucella calmariensis. Next base: position 8,252 of record CAJUYG010001179.1, read on the forward strand.
TCTAATTGTATAACCTCAAAGTTTTTTTTATTTTACCTTTCTATATTTTTGTAAAACGTAAAATGGGGGCGATATTAAATAATCCATTGCTGCTAGACGAGGAAGATAGTGTAATATAGCACAAATAGCACGGAATACTGACTTTGGTCGGGATAGGGATACGTTTAAGTATACGGAGTAGGCTACGTAACAATACGTTCAACGCATCGTATCGGCTGAGACGTAACGGGTCTACACATGCGCAGTTCGTTACGTATACGGATACGTGAGAAATTTAAGACAAGCTAAAAGTCTCTAGTATTAAATATGCAAGCTCAACCATTAAAATAACTTTAAAAGTACACTGAAGCAAAACCAACTAAACTCAAACATGACCTATCATTATAAATCAGCATAACCTCACTATTAAGTACCACGTGTTCTGAACGCTTTGTTTATTGTTTTACCACCAGGCTGTTGTCAAAATAGTTTGTGACGTCACGTGGACATGCCCTATTAGGTATTCCCTCCACAATAGTCTATTGTGGCTCGCCTTCATGTTTCACCATTTAACAAATTCAGTAACTCCAAACTTAGGTACACCAAAATATATATACCTCAAGTGTTTACACTTAGATATATTTGACATAAAATGATATATTATGCCGATAAAAATATTTTTAACTCTTACCCTAAGTAGAATTAGTATTTATAAATAGGTTTGCTCATAATTCAAATTAAATTATTATTAAAAATGAAACCAATGATTGCTCTTCTTCTTCTAGCAGCGTGTAAGTACCTACCTATTAACAACTTGCTTATTACATTCTTCTATAAATTTTATTATTAATATTTAGTTTTATCGTTACCAGTGCTTATTATACAGGGTGTTTTATTTATTTCAGATGTATCTGCTAGTTTAACAAATAACAAGAATATTGTTATTAATCCAATTCCGGGAGGTCTAAGTGGAGTTGGTACCACTACACGTTACTGGGATTGCTGCAAACCAACATGCTCCTGGCCTGGAAATGTAGAGTACAAGACCCCGGTTAAAGCATGTAAATCAGACGGTGTAACTGCCAATGATCCAGAAAATCAATCTGGATGCGTTGGAGGCGAATCATATATTTGTACCGATCAAAGTGGTTACGAAATCAACTCAACTTTAGCTTATGGTAAAAATCTGTTTTTAATTATAATTAATTTATTTCTCATATTTCTTAGTTAATAAGTCTCAAATCTTTGGCGATACTTAATTCCAAATTGTCTTAAAGCAAACAGTGGCGGTGCTAAATTGAATATGGACGTCGACTACATCAAATTTACGAGGTTTCTTCCATTTCCCAATCATAGAGTTTCATTGTTAATGAAATTCTAGGTTTAAAATTCAGTCCCTGCGATACCTGTGAAAAGAATCAACGTATTAACAAATTGGCGCCCAACGTGGGATATGATTTTCCAATTTTTTTTTCAATATTCTTGACAGATACTAGCAAACTCTATTCCAAAAGCATGAGCTCTTCGTACAGTTCATAAGAATGTTTGCTAATCATTACATTGCTTAGGATGGCACTCTTTTGATAAAATTTTAAATAATTGATATCGTGAATTAATAGAACCAAAATATTTATAATATGAATTTAACAAAATTTGGTGTCCACTATAATCAATCATTATGCTTTTAGCAGAGTCGTTCTTTCTTTGCTTGCGGCTCAATTTCGTAACCACCTTTTTCTAAAAACAATCGAGCTTCTGTAACGCTTTTTCGCGAAAATAATGTGATGTTTTTCTTATTTACTTACATAGTTTTTACCGTGAGCTAATTACTATTGGTTTATTGAAGAAACACTTAAACACGATAATAAACTTAATTTATATACATATTACTTAAGGCCCATCCCCAATCAATTTAGTGGCGAAGTGGCACTTCGGCACGCGTGCTGGGGCAATGACGTTTAAACGTAAGTATCCTCAATTCAATTTCGTGCTGACATGCGCGCCGATTTGGAAGTGCAAGCTTGCAAGCTGTAAGCTTTTTCGGTGCGTGCCGAATTGTGTCATGCGCATTTAATCATGGGAAAAAAAATTTGGTACCCTAACCCTATTTTATTCTATTATCTTTGTAAACAAACATACATTATCTTCTAATATCGTAATTATATTAATTTGTTGTCTTTGATAAGCAGTAACTACTTTTATTTACAAGAATAATCACAGGATGAACTTTTTAATTACCTCGTTACCTTAAAATAACAATGAAAATGCGCATGTGCTATAACATTCAGGCAGACTGAATTGACAGGATTGATTGAGGATGTAGCTTTTGTGTGTCTACTAATTTATCTACACTCGGCATAATAATTGTCCTAATTTATTTATTTTATTCACTAATTCACTATCTGTTCACTCACTGTATACTGGAAAACTGTTCGACTCACTCAAATCCGCGTATATATAGTGCTTCGCAACTCTAGAACCTTCTTGAATTTACCACTTCCGCGTTTGCGGAACTTCCAGAACAGTCGGGAATATTACTCTGTTATGGATTCTTCTAGAAACGTCCTAAAAATATATACGAACAACTGAACTTTTGATAACATTGTTAAACTTTTTTGCCGTCGCCGAAACTTAGCACCGCCATTCAAAGTAGATTAAAATAGTTATTCTAAAGCGTATAAATTACTAGGACCATTTCAATCAAACTTACCATTTTAAAATAATTTGTAGGATATGTAGCTGCTCGTTTTCATGGTACTACTAGAAACATGTGCTGCTCCTGCGTATTATTTACTTTCCATCCGAACGAATTAACTGGAAAACAAATGTTAGTACAAGTAACAAACACCGGAAATGCACCAGAAACCAACACCAACTTATTCGACATTGCTATGCCTGGAAGTGGAGTAGGATATTATACGGAAGGTTGTACTTCTCAATGGAATACCGATGTATCAAACTGGGGTGATCAATATGGTGGTGTTAATAGCGAAGCTGAATGTTACAATCTTCCCCAACCTCTATGGGAACGGTGCGCTTTTAGATTCAAGTGGATGTTGGGATATTCCAATCCTGACGTAAGCTTTCAAGAAGTAGAATGTCCTAGTGAATTACTGGCTATTAGCAATTGTTCTCCCATATCTCAACCATGAAGAATAAATTAACTATTTTTTAAAAACAATAAGCTTTTAATTCTACCCATCCCTTAATAGTTTTGACTGCATATTTTTTGGCAAAGTGGCGAATAGGTTATCCAAAAATAAAACTATTTTATCTTCTCTCTCATGATTAAGAGAAAAAAATTGAAACAAAAATTCACTGAAATTATGCAACTTATAATGCAGATACGTCACTTGTTTAAATGTGAAGTTGTTCGATAATCTCTGTTGTTCTATGTTACAGCTTGCTCATGTACATTATTTTGACATCTATCACTGTCGTTTACTTGTTAAAGTTGAAGCAACAAATATAGTAAGAGTAAAAAAATCATTACTGTGCTGAAAACAGATATGAAAGTAGGAAAAGCAGGTTTGAAACTGCTAGAAAATGCTGATGGTTTTCCGTGTGTCTAGGCATATTTTTATATTATTCAAATAAATACAACAATAACACTAATATTCACTTTTCATAAATAATAATTGACCGTAAACAACAAAGTACAGAGCTGTCGAGAACTGTCAGTGTGACAGTAGAAAAAGACGTGAGACACATTGCCGCTACGAAAGTAACGCCTT
>CAJUYG010001179.1:11974-43023 GCA_910591675.1 Galerucella calmariensis
TAGGTTGCGCTTGCGCGTAATCTAAACATCAACCAATCAAATTTTTGTAACTCAAAGATTAGGGTTAACGTTTTTAAAACATTTAAACGGTTCATCATTGTGATATTTTGATTAGGATTAATCACAGACCTACCTTTTTTTCCATTTCTTTCTGCCGAATGTGTTAGAAAGACATTTACAATCGATGACGCACACCAAGAGGGGTATCATTTCAACCATACCACATTTATAGGTAATACCTAGTTTCGTAAAAAAAAATGATAGGTATGTGATCAGTCACAGAAGTTATACATTCACAGGTCTTATGTTTTATCACAGACACTGAAACTTATCGGACCCAAGGAATACTAGCATTTGGACTTAGGCTTCAAAATCCAAAGCGGTAATAAATAGCTTGGATTTAACCAAGCTGTGAAACAATTCCAGAAACCTGTTTGTGTCTACATTCATTCGTAGATGTCCTGAAACTGCAAGGAGAACAAATGGTGGAATGACGGGCTTGTAAATTCGACTGTGAAAGTAAGATTGCTCTTAAATATGGTTACCAAAGACGGAGAGTGAATCGCATATTGGAAAAATTTTTATATAACAAAACTTTGAGAATCGTGAAGTGAGACTCATGGAGGAAACACTGTGAAGAGCTAGAACAGATCTCCAAGAGTGCAAGACTTCAAAGAATTCTCTCAAAAGATCCTCAAAGGACCATTAACTCATTGGAGACAAGAGATGGCAACGGAAAGGAAGCAGATCAGGACACATATTCATTAAGGACATCGTAGGTGAAGCCATTTTAGATATTAAAATAGACTATATGACTTCTTCACGGGCCTAGATACACAGAAAGGATTCGTAAGACCCAAGTGGATTGACGCACTGGTACACAGACGTGTCAAAGGGACTAGTGAACGTACGTCAGTATTTAATATAATTTTCATACAAAAACCATAATCAGAAATCTTACCACGTGCCCCACGGTGGAAACTGAAGAGCTCTAGTGATCTTTATCGTAATAAGCATATCTTCAAGTATTTTATTTTTTATTTAAATTAACCAACAAGTAGGTATTTATTTCAAATGAAATCATTTTAAGTGTAATAATATCAAAATGATGGTCGTTTTTGGAACTGTTTTATTGTTTTTCGTTTGTAAGTAGGTGAAAACTTAAAAGTATAACTTATTTTTAAATCATTGTTTATATAACAACGTATTAATAGTTATTTAACCAACAAGTGTATTAATGAGGGCCATTAACAATCGAGGCTAATGTTCGAGATTGTTAATTGCTCTTTTAATGCTCTTATTAGTTACAATGCTTTTCCGTCGACAGTGTAAGTTCTATTCGTTTCTCTATAAATATTTCTTTCTTTCATAGGTAAGTAGTGTCGAAAATAAATAATGAGATTGAATTGTATCTTTGGTTGCATACACCACAGGTAACTGTCAATATAAATATAATGTATAAGATGTGCGTTGGGTTGCCTATAGAAAAATCGTTGATTAATGTAAATCATGCATTAATATAGGGGTCATTAATGTATGATTTTGTCTAATTTTGTGAACGTTAATAGATGTTAATACACGGTCGACGGAAAAAGTCGTTATCTGAAAGTAAATGCACTTGTTTTTCAATAATTGATTATTACCTAATCGAGCTAATTTCACAGTATTACTTGATATGTTTACAGATGCTTCGGCAGAAGCATACAACGATGAGAACATCGTTATTAAAACGATTCCTGGAGGATTAAGTGGTACTGGTACCACTACTCGTTACTGGGATTGCTGTAAGCCAACTTGTGCTTGGCCAGGAAATGTCAATTATCAAACACCTGTAAAATCATGCAAAAATAATGGTATCGATGCGCAAGATCCCGAAACTCAATCTGGATGTGTGGATAACGGAGCCTCCTACGTTTGTACTGACCAATCTCAACGTGCAATCAATAACTCTTTAGCTCTTGGTAAGCATTTGATTTAGTTCCATCGGATTTGTTAGATCAAGCTTAGCGTCAAAGTCATCCCCACTACCGAAAGGACGCATTATTTCCGTTACGGCATTCCGTTTAAAACCGGAACTTTGGTTAGGTTAGGTTACAATACCTACCAAATAAATGTGAGCTCATTTTAACTTACGCAAATTTATAAATATATCCTTTTATTGTAGGTTTCGTAGCAGCTAAATTCATTCATTCAGATAGAAATATGTGTTGCTCTTGCGTGAAATTTACATTCATCCCACAAGAACTCGCCGGCAAACAAATGATTCTGCAAGTTACCAATACTGGAAATGATGATCCTGATGCACAACACAATGAATTCGACATAGCCATGCCGGGTAGTGGAGTTGGGTGAGTGTCGCATTAGCGAATACATATTTTTTACTCAAATCATTATATCGACATTTTCGTTCATATTTCAGATATTACACGCAGGGCTGTTCTTCTCAATGGAACGTTGACGTAACAAATTGGGGTGCCCAATATGGTGGAGTGAACAGCGAAGCGGAATGTTATAATCTCCCTCAACAATTGTGGGATGGATGTATATTTAGGTTCCAGTGGATGTTAGGCTATTCCAACCCTGATATTAGTTTTGAAGAAGTAGAGTGCCCCCAACAATTGCTCGACATTAGTGGTTGTCATCCCCTTTAATTTATAATTATATATTTTGCGTATAGAGATTGAATAAAGAATACTTATATATGCTTGTGTAGATATACCTACTTTTACCATTGGGTTGAGGAGAGCATTTTCTAGGTGAAATCCGGTAAATCTATTCATAGCTGCTTTACTGCTGACCAAATGTTCGTGTTTAAAGCTCTGCGCTTGAAGCACCAGAGCAGGAACAATATATAACCAATAAATATTAGCCGGTAGCCCATGATATCGAGTTAAATGTGATAAGGAAGTAGAATAAGAATAACTATGACAGATTCGTCGATATTACTGGCAAAGAATAAACCAGCTGGTGTATTCTTTGTTACTGGTGTGACGTGTGACTGAATGTGCATTGCAAACTCAATGTTACAAAATACGTCTACGTTGGCCAAACTAAATTTCTTGCTATCAATATTACTCAAGATTATTTTTATTCGGTTAGTTATTCAAAACAGTAGCATCTTCGCGTTTAAATTTGAAATTCAGGGAAATTCGCATGTACGCACTGCTAATCTTCTTTTATTGATGTGATACAGCCACCATCGTCTACTAGACAATGCAGCTACTATGTTTTGGTCTCGACTAAACAAAATTTACAGCTCCCGCTATAGGTGCGCACACAATTCAATAGATGGCTAGCAGTAAACATGGTTTGATACCTTCTTCACATCTTCACCATCACTCGCCACCAGTCGCCGCTAATGATTCTGTGACATTATCAATACAATCAATGGACGAGTTCTATACAAGGGAAGTGCTGCCAACATAACGGGCAAAAAAATACTGAAAAGGTTAGTCGCATAAGGAAGTGGTTTTTTCGACCAATTTTTGGTTTTTCTTATATATTTTGAGTCCCTCTACCACCCATGCTGTACCCGAAAAGTTTGGAGGTCTTTTTAGTTTGGGGTATTTTGCACCTTACAGTTGACCGAAAACGAATGTCAATTGTCAGCTGTCAACACACTGCTTTACTTTGTTTCGTTTGGCTTGGTTTTGCTTGCTTGTGTTTCTGGTATATTGGATACTAATTTTTATTCTAAATCTGTTAGTGATTTGTGATACTCTGATCTGCTTTTATTATTGCAAATATCCTCGAGAAGAGTTATTAGAAATTCTATAGCCTATCTTTAGTCTAGTATTAGTTTACTATTAGACATGGATTCTGTAGTGCTTTTACCGTCAGATGTTCCTGGGGCAATGTTACAAGAAAATGTACGTTTGGAGGACCATTCTGTCAAGGAATTGAAAAGGTGGTTGGAGTGCAGATCCCTCAAACAAACTGGGTCGAAGGATGAACTTATTAAGAGGTATGTTGAATTGCTGAAACTACTTCATTATTCTTATATTTGAATTTTTCAGAATTAACGACTGCATTGATAATGGGGGAATAAACAAGATGTTTCTAGGCATCGACCAAGGAAAATGGTATGACATGAAGAGAAATATTATTCAAATTCCAACTTCATACAAGGGTACGTTTGATGTATTCCAAGAAAATTTGAAGTGGTCAAGATTTCCATCACGCCCCTTGCCTCAGTATTTCAATAAAGGCCATATATTTACTTATATAGTGGATGAAAATATTGAAAGCGAAAATCCAGAAGTTGTTGAAAGGGATAACAATTCAATAGTAACAGTAAAGCCATTTAGAAGAGGTTCACAATATGTAGACAGTGACCACCTGAGCCAAATTTATGATTCACTTATTAAATGCTACTATTATTGTAAGTGTAAATGTCAAGCATCATTTGACAAAAAAATTAAACATGATGTTATAATATGCGTAAATAACATATCTGGAGCTGTTGTTCAAGGTAAATGTGATTGCAAACAGTCTGCAATGGGCAAGTGCAACCATATTACTGCATTATTATTATTTTTAACAAAGTATATAGAAGAACATGGTCATGTGCCTGTAGCTTCTACAAGTAAGCCATGTGAATGGGGACAAGGCTCCAATAAAAGGGAACCAGGACCAGTGTCTACTCATATTTATCCCATAAAGCGGTATAAACCTGCAGAAAGATGTGTTTATAATCCACTTCCAACTAATTATTGTAGAAATCTTGACATGAATGCTTTTTTAGTGAACATTCAAAACGGGAGTGAAGAAACCATGTTTGAAACATTATTTTCAATTAAATATAAAGAATTTGAATTTAGCCTCAATGAACTTGAGGTAATACAAAAACAAACCAAAATATTTATCGATAATATGAATATTTTTTTAAATGGTTATACCAATCAATTGGTTCAATTACCTGGCTCTTTCCCTCAAGGTAGTCATAAATGGATATACTGGAGAACCTATTTTATAACATCATCCAATGTCCATATTGTTTGTGGTTTAAAAAGTGTCCAGGCAAAAAAAAACTTTCTACTTAAAAATTTATGGCTTCAAACGAAACCAGTTTGTACTACTGCGATGCAGTATGGAAAAAAAAATGAATCCATTGCAAGAAAAAAATATAATTCTTACATTAACGCAAGCCAAAAAATATAAGAATGTGGACTTGTTGTTAATAAACTTTTTCCTTTCTTAGCAACAAGTATAGATGGGTTAGTTAGGAATAGTGATGGGTCAATTGACCACATTTTTGAAATTAAATGTCCAAAAGTCTTGGAAAAATGCAAAAATATTGTAAACTTTGACACATTTCTCACAAAAAGCCAATTAAATAATTTCTGCCTGTCTAAAATAAATGATAAAATATTTTTAAAGCCAAATCATCCATATCTTTATCAAATATTAGTCTCATTATTAATATTTGATATTGATTATTGTAATTTGATCATTTGGAATCCAAGTGGGATACTCATAGTTCCTGTAAAACGTGAAAACTATTCTGATACAATAAGGCTTATAATCGACAAAACTAAAAATTTTCATGAAAATGTATTTGTTCCAGAAATGTTTGCCATGAAAGTTGTTCGGGGGCTAAGTCCTATCTGTTTGGGTTAAAAGTTGAATTTTCTTTAAATATAATATTTAAACAATTTTTAGTACAGAGTAGCAGTCTATCATTAATGACTTATTAATTTTCAATTGATAAACTTGTAATTGTGTATTAAATCCTGTTTGTGATTAAACTTGTAAAAGCTAACATGTGTTTATAGAGTGATGTTTTTATCTTTTGTATTTCTAATTTAACTAGATAAATAAAATAAAGTGTTAACAGAAACAAAATGCTTTAATTACACCTTCAATTATTGGTATTGTATAAAATTCTACAGTGATTTGGTATGTTTTTTTTGTGTTATCAATATTTATATATATATATATATATATATTATCTTAAAACCCTTCTACCACTAATTTGGTAAGGTAATATTCCAAAAAGTTGCATAAACTACAAAATATGTTATCAAACAATTTTTCAAATACAAATCTTTATTTAACCAAAGGTTTTTCAAAATTTACAAGAAAGCACACAATACTGAAAATATTTGATATTATTGGTAACATAGTAATAGGACAACGGTTACTTAATATTCTATATAATTTAATCCTACGAATGGCACGTTCAACATGAACTCTGGATTTGGCAATTTTCTTAGTCAGACGTTCTTCTTCTGCTGTCAGTTTATCCCTTTTCAAAAGAAATGGTGGAGTGATCACTTTAATTTTAAGTTCATTCGCTAAATCTTGAAGTAGGAAGCCTCTATCTGCTAATAAACAGTCATTTTCTTGCAGAAAGTTCCTTATGTCACACTGTGCAAATAGTTCACTATCAGATATAGAGCCTTCAAATCCTTCACTGCAGTATATTATGGCACCACTAACTGCAATTACAACTAGAAATTTAATTGTGTTGGTGTGCTTGTAACTGGAGTAAGTATTTCCTTGCTGCCTGAAGTTTCTTGCCATTTGCAATGATATCTCGGTAGCATCCATAACCCCAAGAATTTTATCCTCAAAATATTTGAAACAATAAGGAATGTCCTTAATATTTCTAGATGCTAGTAATAAATCACCTCTTAGTCCAATGATTTGGTGGTACATAAATTGAACCCAGGTAAAAAATATCACTGATATGTATGATTTGTTTGTATTACAAAAAAATGTCAATTCCTGTAAAGTGTATCCTCGTCTCAATCTTACTAGCACCAAACATAACTTGTCTCTATTGGAAAATTTTGAATAGAAATTCTTCCTAACTCTAAGCTGCCTTTTATATTTGAATTGGTATTTTAAGTCATTCATTACATTTTCATCTAAGAATGAGTATAGCGCTTCAAAATGTGAAGGGTTGAGTCCAGTAAAGTATCTAAACATGGCAGTATTTCTTTTCAGGTTTTTGTATGAAAAATAGTTTTCCTGATAGGAGTATTTTTGTCCACAGCGAAGTTTTGAATAGACTTGTACAATCTTCTGTTTCGTATTTGGTATCCTTTTTTTCAGTTTAGTGTGTGGTTGCATTACACTCGGCATTACATTATTGGTAGAACTATAGCTGTGTTCCAAAATACTTGTAATAGGTGTAATTGGAGATGAACTGTCAGAAAATTGATCATCAACAACCATTGGAATATCTGATACAGTAGGAAGTTCTTGTAGACTCGGTTGAGTCAACCCTGCATTTACTTCAGCGTCAGTAGACCCTACATTACAATAGGGTTTTGGATCTACACAATTTTTATCAAAATGTTCACTACATATGTAAGTGGTTTTGTTGATTGTGTCAAAATTCAGATTTTGGTTGCCACACAACTCAATCCATTTGAGGCATCTGCTGGGACATCTCTTGGGTTTGGGAAACGGAATAAACTTAATGGCATTCCGTCTTCGTCCTCTAACCAAAACTCTTGTATTATTTTTACAATTTTGATATGCACAACGCTTCATCGCAATTTGTAAAGTATAATCACAACGAAGATACAAATGAGGATGGACTAACTCTTCTCGAGGATATTTGCAATAATAAAAGCAGATCAGAGTCTCACAAATCACAAACAAAGGTAGAATAAAAATCAGTATCCAAATACCAGAACACAAAACCAGAAACACTAGCAAAAGAAGCAAAGCCAAACAAAGCAAATATTTATTGACACTGTTGACAGACAGCTGACATTAGTTTTTCGTTAACTCGTCAAAAATGTCAAAATACCCCAAACCAAAAAGACCTCCAAACTTTTCGGGTACAGCATGGGTGGTAGAGGGACTCAAAATATATAAGAAAAACCAAAAATTGGTCGAAAATACCACTTCCTTATGCGACTAACCTTTTCAGTATTTTTTTGCTCGTTATGTTGGCAGCACTTCCCTTGTATAGAACTCGTCCATTACACAACACAAAGTGGGGTTGTGTTGTGATCAATTATTATTGTGCCTTTATCAATTGCTTGTATCAAATGTGAATATCTTAAAAGTCTTTATTGTATCTATATATTCAATACACCACACTTTCGGTTAAAAAGTAATAACAAAAATTTTAATGTTATGATGCATGTCAATACCCCTCAAAAAATCCAAGGATGTATCATTATACATTACAGTCAAAAAAACTGAAATAAAATCATAATTATTACGTAATTTTGTTAACATGGGGTAACGAGATGTTTGTAATATTGATTTAGTGTGATTTTTAGGTAACATGAACTTTATGAAGAGTAACAATGGATTATATAATATTTAAAACTTAAAATTTGTCAAATTCTATTATGTCTGGAGAAATGGACACTTATGTTTATTTAGGTTCAGTAGAACCTCAAAAAGAATCTAGTATTAAAAAGTTATTTATGATACTACCTTATGAACTTGCAGTTAGAATAATGAAAGCATTTATGCCTCCAATTCGAAGCAGCCATAAAGTGTATATTGACCTCTTGGGACCATTATTAGCTGTATTATGCTTAGTTAGCTTGGTCACGTATGGAAATAGTTTAAAACAAGTAAAGATAAAACTTACTCCTGTAGAATTTATTTTTTGGTATTCCCTATTGATGCCTACATTTTCTTATACCATTAGTAAATTGGGACAAGCCAAAATTAGCTTCTTGAAGGTCATCTCCATAATAGGCTATTCAATGTATGGTCATTTATTTAGTTTACTAGCGTCCTTTTTGTGTTTCGAAGAAAAAAGCAATACCTTCTTTTTTCTCTGTTTAATTGTATTTGGCGGATTAAGTAATTTTAGATTAGCTTTAGTTTTTTTGAAAAGTATACCAGCTCCTGCTGTTAGAGTCGTTGTTTGTGCTATAATTTGTAGCCTGAATATACTTAGTTTAATATTTCTACATTTTGCTTACATGCATAGAAATTTTGTTTATATGAAAAATTGAATAAAAAAAGTACCTACCGAATTAGTTATTACTTTAAAAAATCCTCACCATGGGTGTTTAAGGGAGAATGATTAGTGATATTAGACATTTTTTCAAGTGTATACAGTAGATGGATATTCGTAAAACCAGTGGAGGAACTTGTAGCTGCATTAAGTAGTAGCAAGTGTTAGACAAAGAAAGTATTTGTAAAAATTAAATGCAAGCTGTTTGTATAGGTCGTGTATTGATTCAGAGAATCTCGATACACTAATCTAGATCATTATCATTTGTATAATGTATTATAGTAATAAAATTGTACTTTATCTGGAACTACTGCTGGATGTCGAATCAGGTGATTGTCACCAGAACTGAACCAATATAAAGAATAGAATAGAAACAAAGAAGTGGGTCGCCCACAAATCTCTAAAATGGTGGAGGAACTCATCAGGACAGAGGCATGTGAAACAGTTCATATTAGAACACTCGAAAAAATTTACAGCAGATCTGATGGACAAAGATAGAAAAACAGCCAAAGCTATAGTGGGTCTGTTAACGGGGCGTTGTAAGTTCAATAGGCATTTGAAGCTGATGGGATTGACAAACGAAGATATGTGCAGGTTTTGTCACCTAGAAGAAGCCTAGCCTAGCAAATGTGCGGTTTTTTGCATTAGGTGAAGAAAAGCCATTGGCAGAGAGCTATAGGAAAGGTTCAGTCTCCACACTAATAGAATTTTTAAAAAGAGAGGCTGGAGAATGTAATCTAGAGTTTAGAGGACCACAATAGATCTGAAAAGGTAGCAGTGGAATAGGCCAAAAGCCACCTCACAAAATTTATCTATCTAACATAAAATAAATGGTACACAGACGGCTCAAAAGCAATAGAAGGAACTGGGATAGGAGTGTTCAGGCCAGGAACCAAACACTCTGAAAGCTTGTGAAAAACCCCAAGTATCTTTCAAGCGGAAATCCACGCCATAAGAAAGTGCACCCAGTTCAATATTGATAAAGGATACAGAAGACAAAGGATTATCATAATGTCGGATAGTCAAGCAGCCATTAAAGCACAGAGCTCTTGTGTAATCAGTTCCAAAATAGTGTGGGAATGCCTAGACAAACTCAATGAACTAGGCGAGTACAATATGGTCACCTTACTTTGGATTCCAGGACACACTGGAATAGAAGGAAATGAAATAGCAGATGAACTAGCAAAGAGGGGGACTGAAATTCCTTTCTGGGGGCCTGAACCCTTTTGCGGAATCAGCCCCAATGTAATATTGGAAGAAATAAGTAAGGCCGAGAAAAAGATAAGATCTGACCATTGGAAAGATCTAGTAGGGCTTATACAATCAAAGACTCTTCAGAGTGACTACAACCTGTTGAGATCAAATGAATGCTTAAGTCAAAGTAAAACAGCACTAAGAGTTTTATCAGGGATCCTAACGGGACATTGTCGCCTGAATGGGCACCTGAAAAAGCTCAAAATAGTGGAGGAAGAAGAATGCAGATTTTGTGGAATGGAAGAAGAAACCTCCATCCACATACTTTCCAACTGCACAGCACTCCAGAATCCTAGAGCACAGCACCTGGGAGATTACTAGATAGAAGAGAAACATTTGCCTAAGTTGAAGCCTGCAGACATCCTAAAATTCCTCCGGGAAATAGGACTAAAGGAGCTACTATTTTCTGAGACTCTCCTCAGAAACTGAGTAGAAGTAAGGGGGCACAATAGATCTTTTAGGTCTCAGTGAATGTCACGCCAAAATACATACATACAACATAAAATAATTTAACTCTGAAAGATAAGAGGAAGTGGTTCTAATTGAGCTTGCCAGACTTGAAAAAATAGAACATGAAAGGAGAAACGAATCGTATTTAGAAAAAAAATACCATTTAAGAAAGTTATTTTATATTTTATTAAAAAAAGCATCATTTTCAAACAATATACAAATGTGGTGAACAGTACCATTGTCACTATATGTCATTCCAAGATTAAAAAATGTATCCATTCGAAATAATATTAAATTTTCAATCAAAAATCTCTACTAAATATAAAAAACAAAATAAAATCGATGTGTGATGTTTTGTAAACATCTGTTTTATAAAACGGACGAAGAGGAAGAAAGCTTAAACATTATTTCTATTGCACTTTGGCTGCGGTGTTTCTATTCGCCGCCGACAAAGGTGTGATATTGGTAACATCCGGTAGAGGTTTTCCTAAGCCTAAGTTTGGATTGTTGTTATTAGATTTCCCCCGACCTCCACGTCGACTGCGACCTTTTTTAATTCCACTTTTTTGCGTTGTACTATCTCGTTTATCGACCGTTTCTTCGACACCGTTTTCCGTCAATTCTTGAACTACACCCTATAAATTTCAATCTGTTTATAAAAAGTTTCTTCGTTAATATCTATACGATCATACCTCCTGAATGTTTTCGTTCTTGCCGTGATTTTTTTCGTGTTTTTGCTGGATTCCACTTCCGTATCGTTGCTGTTTACTTTGTTTCAATCTATTACCTTGATGAGTTGGAGTAGAATGAGATAAAACCCTAATTACGTTGCCCACTGCTTTCGTTCGTCCCTGGAAAACGAAAATAAATACGCATAACGTATAATTAAATCATATTTAAATAGAGAGATATGGTCTGCGGACGTTTGCGGTATTTTGACGTTTATTAAATGCGCGATTCACTTCTTTAGGTCTCTAACGCTAATAACGTTAGCGCTTCATGTAATTTACGGTTACGTAAAAATTGGGTGTTATTGTAAATACGGCACATAATTGTCCTGCGCAGTTGAGAAAATAGAACAAATCGGATCGGATTTAAATATTGCAATTGGCAATATCTCTCTAATATCTTACCTCTCTGAAAACCATCCTCTGGCCGGATGTGACGTACTCGGGGTGTTTGATGAATCTAAAGTGAATCAAAGCTTTGTCGCCCGTCCGGAGACAATCTTTGGACATACTAACGATGCTTGCGGTCTGTCTAATACTTCCACAATGTACTAAAAAAAAAGTCAAAACCTTGTTAACGAGTATACCCTCCACCATATACTATGATAATTGGGTTTTTGATAATATATTATATATAAATAAAACTAGCTACCCATTGCTTGGTATCGAGAACTAATGGTAGTGGGGTGATGCAAAACTAATATTTCTCCTTCAAATTCCCAACAAGCTTGTGGATTTAATGTCGGAGAGACCATTACCATTCCTTTTCTGATCTGTGATCTTTTAATCTGAAATCAAATCACAACATAAAATATATCAAAGGATGCATTAGATAATTATTTCAACGATTAGGGAAACATTTAGAGGAAAATTAAAACCAGAGCATATACTCTGTTATGTATAGTGTAATATCAACTTGTCAACTGTGGCAGGGCATATTAGACGATTTTTTCCTACACGAACCAGCACGTCAACACTGGAACAGAATAGAATGGATATTTCTTGTTTGTAAGGTTACTCCGTATGTCTATTCGGAAAATCTCGAGTAGTTCCGTAGGAATATTTGATATATAAAAATAGAAACGACTGAAAGATACTGATCCCGTTGTGCTTTTGTTTATGTTGATTGTACTATGCGCATGACATAATCGACTTTCCACAGAACACTGAAATTTCTCTTCCATTCACAACGAGATTTAGATTCTTTTTTTTTTAATTATTCTCGAACTTCAGTTTACAAAGAATTAACGATTAAACCATGGACTACTGGAATAAGCACAAGTTCAAAATCTTGTGATTATGTACAGTTTAAAACCACAGATATAAATATCAATTGCAAAGTTTAGACAAATTGAATCTGTGTTCCTTAACTATCCAGTTCCTGATTTTCCCTCTTATGTAATCTTTTGTGATTCCCAAACCGTTCCAGACTTATAAAGGCTTCTTTAGATAACTTGTCTGCCATTTTATTGCAACCCAGTCATGTGACGAGTTTAGAGGCACTTTGTTGTCTATTGCCAACCTGTTAAATGATGATTTACTGTTTTTTGCCAGTTTAGAGCTAGTTGTTGGATTACTGTAAGTGAAAATTTTCTCCCCAACTTGTGGTACTATATTTTGGGCAAAGTTGCATCTCAATATTGGTTCAAATTTTTTCATAGCCCTTTGCATAATTAACAAATGATATACCTTGTAATATTATATTATAATTAAACCTTTTTAAGAGCAAAGCTAGCGGTTTGTCCGGCTCGAACTTCTTTAACGGCCATCCGTTTTCTGTGAATACTTTTGACGGCTATTTGTTGAAACCTCCCTAGCGGATCAGGTCCTAACATCAATATATCATTTAGTTTTATCACTCCTTTCAGCGTTGTTCCCGATACGACTGTTCCCACTCCCTAAAAATATACAAAATAATTATTATTTAATATAATTTATATATTAAACTTTGTTATTTATCAAGTGTGACACAGGGATTCCTGTATAAAACTGTCAAACGCGAGGTAACTTTTTACCAAATAGAGTTCATAAAAAATAACAAATTTGACAAAATCGTTAATAGTTATTTAACCAACAAGTGTATTAATGAGGGCCATTGACAAAGATAACAGAATAAAAAGATAAGATGTTTCAATCGTTCGAATTTATCGCGTAAAGCACCGATGCCGCTGGTGACTTGGATGGTACAGTTTAAATATATATTTCTCTAATCACCCCTAAATAGTTTAAAATAAAATAAGCTTTTCGAACTTCTCTGGTATCTACCGGTCTCGTTATTGACAACAAAAGCGAGTCGTAAACATAATTTATGAGAGCGGCGTCCGTTTGGGACAGCAACTTGAATCAAACCGCCCTGGAGTGAAACATCTTATATTTTTATTCTGTAATCTTTGCCATCAACAATCGAGATAATTAATGTTCGAGATTGTTAATTGCCCTTTTAATACTCGTGTTAGTTACAAAGCTTTTCCATCGACTGTATAAGCTCTATTCGTTTTTCTCAATATTTAAAAAATGAAAATATTTATTTGTCATTGTCAAAAATGAATAATGACATGACATCACAGCTAACTGTCAATATAAATATAATGTATAACAAGATGGGCTATGAGAGTTCAACCACCACTATAGGGAAAACAGTGTGTTAAAGAGAGAGAGTCATGGAGGCAATGTGTGTGTGAGAGAGACAGTGACAACGACGTGACAACTTGACGTAGCACGTGACGATGTGACATATGTCTCTCTCACACACATTGCCTCCATGACTCTCTCTCTAACACACTTTTTTCCCTATAGTGGTCGTTGAACTCTCATAGCCCATCTACTTGTATAAGATGTGCGTTAGGTTGCCTACAGAGAAATCGTTGGTTTATGTAAATCATGCATTAATAGGGGTCATTAATGTATGATTTTGTGTAATTTTGAGAATGTTAATAGCATATGTTGATACATGGTCGAAGGAAAAAAATTTAAATGCCTTTTAAATTTCTTAAATTTGGTCTGTTTTAATAAAAAATGCATAATTATGTTTAAAAAAGTCTTTCGAATACTAACAACCGGGGCGGTGTTCTAGCCGAACTGTTGAAGCACATCTCCGTCCCGGTTATATACAGAGTGGAGCAGAAATTTGTATTACACTTACAGGTACAGAATAAGTATCATCAATTTGAAATTCGGCCGGTTCGTTTTCGTGATATTCCATCCTGGTTGTCAGTAAATTAAGAAACGTTTTTAACAAAAACAAATTCTCTCCCGATACATTGGAGACTTGAAAGATGGGACATAATCTAAAACAAAAATATTACCAATACAAAAAATAAAATAAAAAAAGTAAATAGTGACTTACCGTTCACTCACAAAATTTGTAGCGCTCAATACCACATCGTCTGACGTTTTTACCATAACTGGTACCTTTCGACATCCAGGAGATTTCAGTATTCTCACCAGCATCTTTAGGTTATCTTGAAGAACATTAGAGGGACACATGTCAATTTTTGTGACTACCACAAACACAGGTACCGAAAGGGCTAATGCTAATCCCAAATGTTCTTTCGTCATGCCGATTATTCCAGCATTAGCACCAACCTACAAAATTCTCAACAAATTTATTTTTTAACAAGAATTTTTAAATTACCATTAACATTCCGAAATCTGGTGCATGTCCAGTCATTCCAAACACGGTGGTTTTTAAGTATTTTTCATGTCCAGCCAAATCAATGAATGTTATTACTTTGGAACTTTTTTCGCAAATTTTCACCCAATCTAGAGACCCGTGCTCTGGTTTGTTTACGATGTTACCTAGAAAATCACCAAATAGATAGAAACAGCTCACAATCAAAGTTCACCTAATTTTTTTTACCTTCTTCGTCAAATCCCAAGATGTCATTTCCTACAGAGCTGGTTCTACCGGATTCCATTTCATGTTTGTGCCTGAACAGCCTCTGTCTAGCATGTCCTCTGCCATTATCTAACTCACCATGTGTAAGAACACCTAATAATGTTGACTTTCCAGCATCAACATTACCAACAACAGCTACTCGTATTTCCAGAAAATCTAAAATGAATCAAATAAATTCGTTGGAAAAGTAAGATATAAAGACTACTTACCTGTTTGATCAAGCACTCTTCTAAGTAAATACTGTACAACAACACCACGAGCTTCTTTTCGTTCTCTAAGTTTCACGCAACTGCATTCTAATGTATTCGCTAGTGATTGGAGGGTGGCGACTGCAGCATCTAATTCATCATCTAACAATCCATTATCGTTACCATCATCTGATCTACCAATCTGAACAAAAAAAATAATTTAGATTGAAAGTTGAATTTACGTTTCCAACAGAAAAAATAAGATACTTACTTCTAAAATAACTTCTCCTCTTCCTTCTCCCAACTGTTGTTTCAATTTCTTCAATAACAATTCGTATTGTTGCTCTGTGGGGGCAACTAGAACTTTTCTTCCCAAAATTTTATCGTATTCAGATGAACGATCTTGTTTTTCCACAAAGGAGCTCAAAGTCTCCCTATTGTCACTCATAATATGCAGTTTTATAAAAACGTTTTCCAAAAAAAAGTATATATTTATGTTATGAATATTTCTATCACACCGTATGTTGTTGGATTTAGTAATAACATGCTAAAATTTCAAACCGTTTCTCGTGCACTGATTACACTGAAAATGAAATGGGGAATTACATCTCTTTTATATACAATGGGCACTATCTGAATAAAAGTAGGGGGGGGTTTATTTACCATTCAGAAATGATTCTTTTGAATTAAATGTTGTGCAATAAAATTAAGTTTTCAAAAATATTATTGCTTAAAATATCTACATTTAATATGAACCTTCAGTTGTTTTATATTTATTCTATTTTATGGGTATACAGGTTTTCCAGAATTGGGATCTCAGAAACTACATAAGATACAAAGCTGCTTAAATGGGATAAAAGCATTAGGTAATATTGCACTGACAAATTTTAAATATTATATTCAAAATATTGGCCAAAGCTGGCCTAACTATTCAATTTTCTACAAGTTTTTTGTTTTTGCAATAATAAAAAATTGTACTAAAATTAAACTTGTCCAAGTTTGAGACATTACCACTTAAGCTGCATTTTCTTACAGTATATGTAAATCAGAAAAAAAGTTAAATATGATTTTTTGATCACTTCAAAGCTTAAAAAAGTATAGCATAAATGTAGAAAATGAACAAATGTGGTTTTCAAGACCATTTTCGATTATACTATTGAAACGAGTACTAAACACACTTATATTGCACTCACTAAAAGGTATAAATGTTATTTGTACTATTACTACTTATATTTCAATATTTACTTTTCCATTGCATCATCATATTTTAAGTTTATACATGTTACACCATAATTCTTAAAGTTACTATTAAATCCCCAACAATCTTCTGCCACATTGCATCATGTGTCAACACAAAGAAAGATAACATCAACACTGCCAGATACTGAAAATAGTTTTTTTCCTGATAGACTATTAATAGTTATTGTTCAACTCAATTTACAATAAGTTATTAACACTACAGGTAATTTTAAGTGAGTATTAATTTTACATAAACAAGAATTCCATACAATTTAATGGTATTACTTTGTAATAATTTCTAGACTTCAAGATTTACATATATCGTTTTAATGCTATTATATTAAAGTACCCATTATAATTGTATTAGTAATTTAATAGAACAATAGTGTTCAATTAATAATACTGATATTCAAAATAAACAAAAAGAAATTACTCTCTTTACAAAATATATTAGTCCTGTGAGAATGTATAAATCACATATGGCAATACTGTGTTCATAACTCATAGGTGAACAGTCTTCTGGAAATGAGTCCAGTTAATCATTGAAGTTTTTTAAGCACGTGATCGATAAAAATTAATGTCTGTTTTACGTTAATTCCAAAAAAACATAAATATTTACCCAAATTCTTGATTATGTATCATGGCAAATCGGCATTGACAACTGCTGCTGACTTGACAATGACAATTCGACACATTCACTCAACACTCTTATTGACGACGTGTCATTTATGAGAAATAAAACAGGTAAGACAAGAACAAATAAAAAAATTATCTAAATAAATGATACACATTTTAATAACCATTGGTTTTTTTTGCTATTATGCTAAGATTATCAATAAATTATTCAATTTTGTTAATCATCGTTAGCTGAAACAGGGTTCATTGAGTTACTTAGTACCAGGCATAAAGAGGAAGAAATCGAAGCAGAATATAACCTCTCTATATTTTGTATTTGTTTCCAAAACGTTTAGAATCGTAGATTACAAAACATATTTATGTTTATTGCGTTTATTGTTGAAAAATGTCGCTTGCTGACGAGTTACTAGCAGATCTTGAAGAAAATGATCATGATGTGCCCATGGAGGAAGAGCCAGAATTGGAAGAAACCGAAGAAAAACCAGATCTTAAAGATTTACTTATGCAACAAGATACTACCCAAATAAATTCAGTTAGAGAAATTTGTAAGTTGAGGGATTCTGAAAAGTTACAAAATATCATAAATCAAATAGAAAATTTTGGATCAAAAATTCGAAAAGCTGGCGATGTAATAGGTCCCGTTGAAACAGATCCAGAATATCAGTTAATAGTTGAAGCAAATAATTTAGCTCAAGATATTGATAATGAAATAGTGGCTGTTCATAAATTCGTGCGTGATAAATACCAAAAACGATTTCCGGAATTGGAATCTTTAGTAGTGAGTCCTTTGGAATATTTAAGAACTGTCAAAGAACTTGGAAATGATCTTGATCAAGCTAAAAACAATGAAATATTGCAGCAGTTTTTAACACAAGCTACTATTATGGTTGTATCTGTAACTGCATCCACAACTCAAGGCTCTTTATTATCAAAATTTGAGAAAGAACAAATTGCTGAAGCTTGTGATATGGCAATGGAATTAAACAATTTCAAATTGAGAATTTTTGAATATGTAGAAAGTAGGATGGCTTTTATAGCTCCAAACATTTCAGTAATTTTAGGAGCATCTGTAGCTGCTAAAATAATGGGAGTAGCAGGTGGTCTAACTAGACTGTCCAAAATACCTGCTTGTAATGTGTTGCTTCTGGGACAGCAAAAAAAATCTCCATCAGGTTTTTCACAAACTGCTATGCTGCCCCATACAGGGTTTGTTTATTATTCAGAAATGGTACAAAATACACCTCCTGATTTAAGAAGAAAAGCAGCAAGATTAGTGTCAACTAAATGTACCTTGGCAGCAAGGGTGGATGCTTGTCATGAAAGTACCGATGGACATATTGGTAGACAACTAAGAGATGAAATTGAAAGAAAATTGGATAAATTACAAGAACCACCACCTGTTAAATTTATCAAACCTTTGCCAAAACCCATAGACCAATCAAAAAAGAAAAGAGGGGGTAAAAGAGTGAGAAAAATGAAAGAAAGATATGCTTTAACTGAGTTTAGAAAACATGCAAATAGAATGAATTTTGCCGATATAGAAGACGATGCTTATCAAGAAGATTTAGGTTATACTAGAGGTACAATTGGTAAAGCAGGTACAGGCAGAATAAGATTGCCTCAAGTTGATGAAAAAACTAAAGTTAGAATTTCAAAAACATTGCAAAAGAATTTACAAAAGCAACAAATTTGGGGTGGAAGTACTACTGTCAAGAAGCAAATTTCAGGAACTGCATCAAGTGTAGCTTTTACACCATTACAAGGATTAGAAATTGTGAACCCACAAGCGGCTGAAGTTAAAGTTAATGAAGCAAATGCTAAATATTTTTCAAATACATCTGGTTTTCTGAAAGTGGATAAAAAATGAACTTTTTTTAACTGACAAGGATATTATAATGCTATTTATGTTGAATTGAACTTTTCCATTAATTGTATATTTATTATTAACTATAATAGGCTTAAATTTGAATCAAATTGATTTACAGTTGTATATGTAATTCCAATATATTAATGCCAATAAGGAATCTTTGAGCAAAATTTGCAACAACTACCATTGGCCAGATTTCATAGTATTTACATTTAAAATATTTAACCTTGTTGTAACAAGCTACTGTTGTTACGGTAATTGGATGTAAATAGTGGATCCTTTATAGATCAAGCAAATGTTCTCCAGCTCCCATAATTTATGGAATATTTGCGAAAATGAAATACATCTGAGGCAGTCCTCACATTTTCTTCTTCCTTCGGGTATATACTGAGAGGTAATTTACCCACCATAGACAAAATAAAATTATATTATATTTCTCTATGTTACCCACTCTCAGCTGTTTTATTATACTGGGTGGGCTAGACCAAGATCCTTGGGGCTAGACTAGAAGTAGGTTGGTTGGGACTACTGCCAACTTGGTCAGCGTAAATAAAGCTATTATTTGTTGTTGGAGTAACAGTTAGAAATAGAAATGTTAGAATGGTCTGAATTTCTTATAAATCAGTAGGTCGCTAAGAATTGTGTCACAAAAAATATTGCGCTATAGCATCGTAAGAAATCGCCTAAATTACTGTCAAATCAGTTTGACATGAGTTTCTTATTTTAAGTTCTGTGAAAATGACATTCAATTTAATTGTTGACAAAGTGAAATAAGTAATAAAAGAATATAATTTGGAATGCCAGCAGTGCAGTGATTTAAAATGATACATTTTAAAAATTATCATACAAAAACAAAATTATTTAGTGATTTATTAAAAGCATATTAGTTTTGCTCTACTCGACAAAGAAAATTCCAATAAAACATTAATATGGTGAGAATACGGGGACTAACAAGAACTTCGAGGATAGTAGCACTATGCAGTTTTGCAAATTTCATCAATAGCGCCGATAGAGTGATAATGCCCATAGCAATGGTTCAAATGACTGATATTTTTCACTGGACTCTACATACTCAAGGATGGATCTTGTCAGCATTTGCATTTGGTTATTTTACTAGTCAGTTACTAGGTAGGTCAAGATTTTGAGATCCTTATTGAAACTTTTCCGGAAAATATCTCCAAGTCTTGTACATTTTAAGTACCCATCTTAATACAAATGCACATTAATTTTAGGTAGTTTCTGGGCTACACAAGTAGGTGCTAAAAATGTATTGATATGCAGTGTGTTACTTTGGAGCATTGCTACCTTTATGACCCCATTTTTAGCAGGTAGTATAATATCCCTTTTGGCTTGTAGGATTATACTTGGATTTGCAGAAGGATTAGGTAAGTTCTAAATTTCATATATGTAATTTATACACAAAGAACCCTCTTTACCCTCTTTACAATTTTTTGAAGATTATTTAGGGTCATTACCTTTTGTTTATTTTTGGAAATAACTCAAAGTGAGGGCATTGTAGTGTAACTAATTAAATAATATATTTTCTAGGTCTACCAACCATATTCCATTTATTTGCTCATAACATACCAGTGGAAGAAAGATCAAGAGCATTTTCCTACCTACTGGCTTCTGGATCTGTGGGTCAAACAGTTGCCTCAGTAGTGTGTCCACATTTATCTTGGGAGGCATGCTTTTATTGGTTTGGTTCACTGGGATTCCTTTGGATCCTCCTTTGGTACTGTTTTTATCCTGAAGATGCATACAATGCAGAAGACTCTCTACCTTTACATATGCCAAAGGTTATTTCTCATACGATTAGATGGGCTGATTTTATTTTTAGCAAACCACTATGGGCTATATATACTGCTCATTTTGCCATGAATTGGTCTTCTTACATTATTATGCAGTGGCTACCAACATATTTGTCTCGTTATTTAGGCGGAAATGCTCATAGTTTAAGTTTGACAGCTGTACCTTATATTATAAATTCCATATTTGGTGTGATAAGTGGACATGTAGCTGATGGACTTCTGGGAAATAAAAATTGGTCCATTTTGAATGTACGAAGGCTCATGACAAGCATAGGATTAATTGGACCAGCATTATTCTTAGCCATTTTCTGTGTAGTAGACCATTTGGCATTTGCACTTATTCTTGTCAGTATATCAATGGGTTTATCAGCTAGTAATTCAGCTGGACACTTGAGTAACCATGTGGACATAGCTCCTAATTATGCAGGCACTACTTTTGCCATAAGTAATACAATCGCAACTATACCAGGTATCTTGTGTGGACCAGTTACTGCTAGTTTAGTAACTTATTCTAATGGAAAGTGGATGTCTGTTTTCCTTGGTGCAACATTCATCAATTTAACTGGTGCTTTTATATACTTTACAAATAGTGTTGCTACTCAAGTTCTTTGAATGAGTAAAGATTGTATAAAATGTATTTATTTAGGAGTAAGAAAAGATTAAATATTGTTCCTAGAAACTATAAGGGTGTTTAAATCCACCCAACAAAAAAAAATCTTTTGAATTAAAAAAAAAAGGATAAAAGAAATGAGATGAGACTGTAACTTAAATAATTATTTTATTACAAACACTAAAATAAGTACAAAATACTCAAAAATTGTATGTAAACTTAATAAATTGGCACAACCTCTAACAACAACGAACAACTAATAAAAATTATCAAAAAAGTATGAAATTGTTTACCAATAAAATGGAGATCACAAAAGCTCGAGTATGCAATAATATATTAAATCATTGGCGGCTCCAGTGGGCAGTGGACATTCAGAAACATTTTTTTCATTATACAGATTTTTTCCTGTGGTGGTCAAATACTAAAACTTCTGGTTGTTATGTTTGAAACTTCCTAAGATAAGCAAGACTCGAGTTATTTTGAATTCAAAGTACACCAGTTTGGTAACAGTAGAAGTGTTGGCTTGCCCAAGTCGACTGATAGTACTAAGACAACAAGCACAACTTATACAGGGTGTCCCAGGAGTTCGTACCAAAAACTTGGGAGGTGATAGAAAGGCTGAAAATAATGATGGTATTTTATATAAAAAGTTTTCTTTATCCCATTCGTTAACGAACTATAGGACTCTAAAGTTGGGAATGAAAAATGGTTTTTTATTTACAATTATCAAATGTAATAATTGTAAATAAAAAAACATTTTTTATTCCCAACTTTAGAGCGCTATAGTTCGTTAACGAAGGGCGTAAAGAAAAAGTTTTATATGAAATACCATCATTATTTTTAGTCTTTTCATCACCTCCCAAGTTTTTGGTACGAACTCCTGGGACACCCTGTATATCTAATAATTGAGACAAATATCAGTGGTAAAGTCCTTGTTTTTTGCACATCATCGATTCAAGCTGCTAGGTGGGCTAGCCCCTGCATTGCCGGAAAATGCTTCTCATTCATTTAGAATATGATTGAAGGGTTTGAAAAATATATGATAGTATTTGTGTTTTTTGACAATTTAGTTTATTTTAAATTGAAAATTGTTTTTTTCTTCTAAATTTCCTTGCAACTTCAAAAGGTTTGAAAATGAATGTAATATAATATGCCTTTTTGAACATTAATTTTGCACAAATAACCATTATCGATGGCCTAAGTGCAAATCGTCGTATCCCCAATAACTAAAATTGTTCAGTGCAAACAAAAACACCTGGTTTCGATAGAATGATGTTTTAGCCGTAAAATGATATTATCAGGTATCTGTGGCTTAAGATGATTTGCCAGAATGTGAAGGTCAACTCAATGTTTTGAGCGCCAAAATTGGTGTTTTGAATATTTGGTGCAAGTGCAGCTTATGCTGATTAGCTTAGAGTGACAACATAATTTCAAATCGGTATATGGAAAATTGTCATTTCTGGTCTTTCATTTTATCTGCCCACCTACTGCAAAACACCACGAGTGTAAAATATACAAAAATTTTTGACAAAGAACTTTAATTTAAAAAATTTCTGGGATGATCGATTTTTTACATGATCTCTACCAACCGGTGACTTAATCCTTGATCACTCACCATATTTTTTACGAACTCTCAATAAAAAACACGAAATAACATGCAACAGAACTAATCCTTCCACATTTGTTCGAAATTTGTCCTCAATATTATGCATAACTTCGCAGCTTTTAATACAGAAATAGAGATTCTATATTTAAAATGAAGAAAAACATGTTTTTTGCATGAAAGTATTGTTAAACTTAGCCCTTCTGTAATTTGAGTCGCCCAAAAATAATATATTTAAAAACTATATACATAATGAAATTATTTTAAAATATTTACAATGAGAAAACAAGGATTTTCATAAAACTTCAACTCTATTTTGATGCATTTTCTTGATTTCAATCAAGGAATTGATAAATTTTAACAAAATCCTATTCTAAAATTACATACATTCAGTCTGGTATCTCTATAGAAATAATAGGTACAATCGGCTTCATCAAATCCGCCCTTTTTACAATTTTTTCCTTAACATCCAGTTGAGGCTCCAATTCTACACCGTTTGTGCGTCGCTCGCTATGGTAAGCTATATTGGCATATTCTTGTAGTAATGGACAAGCACCTAGTACAAAGGAACAAAAATCTTTTCTCATACCAAACCACCCTGAAATACACAAATTATAAATATATCATATTGATATTATGTTATGGTAATTAGGGTAATTACTACAGAAATAAGTATGAAAAATTGACTTTATTGTTACTGAAAATAACAAAAAATATTAATAGACCCAATATTATAAAATGTACTTACATTTATTTCCACCTTTGGCACTGAATGACATTAATATAAGTGTTATAAAAGATATAAAAAGAGGGCTAACAACAGCTGTATAAGATAAACGAATATCATCATCAAGTTTGTCTGCTAACAAAACCTACAAAAAAACACAAATACTGACAAAATGAAAAGGTTAAGAGTATGATAATAATAAGAACAATATTTCTGTTAATACTAACTTGGAAAACTAGAATTGGTATCACCAGAAATGTGTAACCTATAGCAGAATGAACACTACTTCTTCTTTGTTGGGCACTAACTTCTGGAGTCCTTAATAAGATGGCAGCAAAAATTATGGTGTATAATACGCCAACCTAAAATGCATTTAAAGTTCAAATAATGCTGAAGTATTATAGGTTAGTTTTTATTTACCAGTGAAAGACACATAACAATCCACAGTGGAACAAAAACTACTTCCCAGGACCAGGATATGAATCCATCCAATCTTAAGGCAAGAAAGATAAATTGTAACACATTGACAGCACAAAAGAGCTCAAGCTAAAAGTAAATATGTTTATATGTCATTCTATAAATTTTAATAATAAATAGCTTACCTCAAATGATCTGTCATGTTTCACAGACCAAATACAGACTGCTATACTAACAATTGATATAAAAATCAAAGGAATAAATACCAAAATCCATAAATGTCTTGATGACTCAAGTTTGTCACAAACTAATAACTCGAACATTAACAATATCAAATGCAATGCTAAGGATATTAACATTGACTTATAATGAACGTAAGCTTCACCTTCTAGTCTGAAAAAAATCAAATAGACCTTTTGAATGCTAATACAAGAAACGAGTAGATTTATGTAAATTTGACTCAGTTTATATATAAGATAATTATATACAACTGCTACTACACTATTATATAGGTTAACATGATCTCTTGGTGGTTTAGTTACCTGAAATGTGGATATCTCCACCAGACATAGCTTCCTACTGTTGCACCAGCTATAACTAAAACTTTCCATACCCAAATTGGAGTGAAAACAGTCCAAAATGACCAAGATACGTAACTATCTAATTTTAAAGCAAATATAATCGTAAATACCAGAAGGCAACTGTGTACAACAAACTTGCTGCAAAAAATTTTTATAATTAATATATTAGTTACGTTATAATGAACTTTAATATAGTTGTTGCATAGTAATTTACCTTGGATTAAAATCTTGAAACAGTGTTTGTAAGTTCATTTTATATTTCATTTATTTTTATACTTTCTGTATACATTTTTGTAGACATCTGAACTCTGTCTGAAGTCAGTCACATTTTTTTGACATATTATTGTCATATGATTGTAAGCATACTTTCGCGAACTGTAATTTATGAAACGTTTAATTGTCCAACCAAAATAGAGATGTTTGACTTTTTACAATAACATTAATCCCATTTGTAGATATCATCAGGGGGTCTATTCTCATACAGTGACATTTTTTGTCGCATGCGAGATTTTACTTCTTTATATACATCCTTGATTGACAAAAGTATAATCTCGCATGTGACAAAAAATGTCACTGTTTGAGAATCGACCCGCAGATATTTCATATCATATTACATGTTTGCTTATAATGGGGATAGATAACTTATAATTACCACAGAGATAAACTACTGGTAATTTGAATTTGATTACCATAAGTTTGTAATCATAGAGAAATATAATTTTGTCTATGTTTGTAATATTTGAGCTCTGTGGTCATGGCAGATGACATTACTTTGAAATTGAAATGTGTCAAATGTGTGTGTAAATGACAATTTGAAAGTATTTTAATTTTTTTAGATACGTGTAAATTTATAGTTTATATTTACTTTTCAAATCTAACTAATGTTTGTTGAATTATTATGTTGTGAAACGAAAGCATATTTTAGGTACCATTTGTAAATAATGTTTAAACAATAAGTTGAAATTTGAATTATAAGTAGTTCAACAATACTTAAGTGAAATAATGGAAGAAACATCTGTGTTACTAGCATTAGCTTTTGTTATGTTGGTTGGATCTTTTGTAGCAGGATCCATACCACTATTTTTCACATTTTCAGAGGTAAAATATATTTGGTTACTTGTTGTCAGATCTGCATATGTTAAATATTCATCTAAATTTTAAAATACTTGTAAAAATCTACTATTTCCATCTAATTCAACTTTGTTTTCAGGATAAATTGAAAAAGATTACAGTATTTGGAGCAGGTCTACTGGTTGGAGCTGCATTGGCAGTTATTATTCCTGAAGGAGTTAGATCACTACTGCCAAATAATTCCCATCATCATAGTTCTATTGAACCCGACACTGAAGAGCATAGAGATCCTCTATCTGCCATTGGTATCAGTTTAGTTCTAGGTTTTATTTTTATGTTATTAGTTGACCAGGTATGTTGAAATATTTTTAAAAACATTCCCTCAAAAATGTATTCTTTATTTTTTTATTTGAAAAGAATTACATGTACCTAAATCAATATTTAAACAATTCCTTTAGATTCGGTACATTTAATTTGATAAATTGTTAATCATATAACAACAAACTACTTAAATATATTTTCCATAGCTACTCATTTTTTATAAATATTCTTGCTTACAGATATCCCAGAGTAAAAATGAAAATTTAATTCCATCTGAACGAAACAGTACAGCCACTATAGGTTTAGTGGTCCATGCAGCTGCTGATGGAATTGCACTTGGAGCTGCAGCTACAACTAGTCATGCAGATGTAGAAATAATTGTATTTTTAGCCATTATGTTGCACAAAGCACCGGCTGCCTTTGGTCTTGTGACTTTCCTTTTGCATGAAGGTATGGAAAGGTAAGGTCACTCAATGAACTAAAGTGAAATTGCTAAATAAACAAGGATCTTTTTTTTTTAGACAAAGGATACGTAAACATTTGTTGATATTTTCATTGGCTGCTCCTGTGTTAACATGCTTAACCTTTTTTGGAATAGGGCAGAAACAAAAAGAAACACTTAGTTCAATGAATGCAACAGGTAAATATATGTCTGTCACCCTTGCTTGTCATTGGACATGTTTTATATGATGCCTCATACAATTTTTTTTTCAGGTATAGCCATGTTATTTTCAGCAGGAACATTTTTATATGTAGCTACTGTTCACGTTTTAGCGGACATAACTCAAGGTACTAGTTATGATAAGCTTCCACAAGTTGAAAATTCAAAAATCTCGTCGTCAAGTACTCGATTAAAAAAGTTAGATCTATTATTTTTAATCTTAGGATGTCTATTTCCATTAGTACTGTCTGTGGGACACCACCATTAAACTTTTTTTTTGTATACTCTATATTATTTATATAGTTTTTGTGATATAAGACTGTCACTAAAATGTATCTTATTTTACGTTTTTAATAAATTGTAAAACAGTATTTAAGAGTATTATTTGCAATAAACAGTATGATCAATTTATGGAGTTTGATATTCTACTTCCGTTGTCTGGAGAGACGTGAATAGAGCTTCAAATAAAAGTTATAGACAGTAACACTTCAGATCTCAAAATTATTTTATGATATACCGGGTGTTACAATATATAATTTAGATACATTTCTTGTTCCTTCATATACTTTCATGTTATGTGTACAATCATTTATTTATTTAAAAAGTTACAGTTGTCTTTAACTTCCTTCCACAAATTAATGCAGCCTGTATTATCCAGTGCTATAAATAAACTGCAATTCTAATGTTTTCTTCCAATTAATCATCTCAATGATGTACCTAATATTGTATAATATCATCTATTCACTTATAGATGGCAGTAAGCACAAAATATTTAGTAGAATGAATATTTGGAAATCGCACTACTAGCTGTGTAGCTGTGAATCAGTGGGAACAACAGTGATAGCTGCTTGTCTAGTATGTCGTTACTCATTTCATTTCCAATAACTAGATTTTCCTTAGGACGCAGTTGGCTCGTATAAAACAGTTTCGTTGTCCGCCATTGTTGTGTTGTGAGTGGCCATATTTGTTCGACCATCTTTTATAAACAAAATAGCAGCCATTGTCATGGCGGACCATCAAAATATCATGTGCGAAGTGGAAATTCAGCCGGACATACAAGAATGCGTTGAAATAGAAGCTATTCCCGTAGATATGAATGATAGTTGTGAAACTATTGTAGAATGCGGAGAACATATGATGTCAATGCAATCTTTAGAAGGGAGAGATCTCGGCAGAGACATTATTTTAGAAGCTCAGGAAGAAATCATAGACGATTCCGGTGATCCTTTAAATTTGTACGATGTACCAGTGCCAGACTCGTCTGATTTATACGTCGAATCTTCACCTGGACCCTCTAAACGAAAAAAGAATGTAAAAAACCGTGCCGTTCTTTCTCGACGCGAAAACGAAATTTTGCTCAGTGATATGCATGTTGAAACAAAACCCCGAAAATGGGAACAAAAACAAGTTCAAATAAAAACAATGGAAGGCGAATTTTCTGTAACTATGTGGGCATCAGGTGCTAGTGACGGTAAGTTTCAAAATAATTATAGTATAATAAATTCGGTACTTGATCAAGGAATTTTCCACCTCTCAATTGATTTGGAACTTCAAGGTCACTGTTTAATCACTCAATTGAATTGTTTTAATTTACCTCATGTTCATATTTGAATAGTTTAATATTATAATAAACTCGCAAAATTTCACGTTTGTTTTGATTTGCAGCAGCCATCTCTATAAGTAAACTAGAATCTGCCATACTTTTAAATGGCCGATGTAAATTATGATGGTGGACAAGTATGGCGGATGCTAGAGAATATTTTCAATCGATGCTTCAATTTAAATAACGAATATTAAATATGATGTATTTAAAACTATAAAAAGTTCATATTTTCATTGAAAATTTTTTATCGTATTTTGCTTAAATATTACAATATGAATTCAAGAACTATTTTTAATTT
Organism: Galerucella calmariensis; assembly: GCA_910591675.1. NCBI lineage: Eukaryota > Metazoa > Arthropoda > Insecta > Coleoptera > Chrysomelidae > Galerucella > Galerucella calmariensis. The sequence goes on from CAJUYG010001179.1 coordinate 40,879, forward strand.
CTCGTGTGTTTACAAAGTTGGCCCTGATAGTTAATGGCTGATGTACACATGTCAAACATATGAAAATATGTTTGTTTAAAACTTGTGTCAACAATAAGGTATAATGAATGTACTAAGCTGTATAATTTCCTTGAAAAGTATGTGTCAAATTATTGGTCCTAGTCTGTAGAGGGCATTGTATATTATTTTGGTGTGGACTTGAATTAAACCAGATACAAGATACAACTGTTTCTATAGCAACCAAAATTTAAGTTAGATTAAGCTATGAGTTTTCTTAAGGAATTGATAACATATTTTTGTAGAATTGCTTATCAAATATTGGGTAGTCTCAGGGTATTTCAGAAAAAAATGAAACTATATCTACTTACACAAATTTCTGTTTATCACATTAAATTATTTCATTGATTCATATACTACATATTTTCCAAGTAAGTTGATACAATAAAGAACAAATTCTTAGCTTACATAATATAATAATACCAATATAATTCATACTTGTGAAAATAGCAGTCGAGGAGAATATGTCACTGGTTATTATTTTTTATCCTAATCAGACATCAATATGAAATTATTATTTCTGTAGATGAGGGCTCAAACCCTGAACCAGATCCAGATTACACTGAATACATGACTGGTAAAAAAATTCCTGTTGATGGAATACCAGGATTGGACCTTTCAGATCCAAAACAGTTAGCTGAGTTTGCAAGACCTGGTCTAAAAAGTCCGAGAGTTCGAAGACCAAATCAAGATAATTCGGATCGAACGATAGGTAACTACTTCTTATATATATTTTGTATTGTATCATTTATTGAATATCTGTTTGTATTCCAGCTTGTCCTCACAAGGGTTGTAACAAAATGTTTAGAGATAATTCAGCAATGAGGAAACACTTACATACACATGGTCCTCGTGTACATGTATGTGCTGAATGTGGAAAAGCTTTTGTAGAATCAAGTAAACTCAAAAGACATCAATTGGTACATACAGGTGAAAAACCCTTCCAATGCACATTTGAGGGATGTGGCAAGAGGTTCAGTTTAGATTTTAATTTAAGGTAATGATTTATTGATTTATTATAATAATGAGACTTCTACAATTTTTTTTTTTCAGGACACACGTAAGGATACATACGGGCGATCGACCGTACGTTTGTCCTTTCGATGGTTGTAATAAGAAATTTGCACAATCGACAAATCTTAAGAGTCATATTTTAACACACGCCAAAGCTAAGTATGTTTGTTAAAAAAATCAGTTATTTACCGTTGGTATTTAACATGTCCAATTTTAGATCTAGAAATAATATGCAACGTACTTCAAATAGTATACAAATGATACAACAACCATACGTACAGGTAGAAGTAGCCGATCCAGATTATATTGTATATGCAGACTAAACTATAGGTAAGTGAAGAATGTAGAGGTGCAGTAGAAATGTCTAATCCTTGGTATTATCTGTAGTAATATCACAAGAGAGTGAGAATAAATTGAAAATAATTTGACAGATTTTATAAATCTTGGCAGATACGAGAGCCAGAAGGTTTCAAGTGGCTATTGCGAAGTGGCAACAAGTCTGAGAAAAGGCCTGGAGAATTATTATCTAATTTATCGAACTCTCGTGTGGTATTCAATAGATAATTTTTGGATGTTTAAGCTTTAATAAAAATCTTTCAGTTTTACAATTACAATAAGGCCCGGTCTTTCCAAGTCTGAATAAAGTTGTAAATAATATATATTTATCAAATAAGCACTAGATTCGTCTTTCCATTATTGGATAATTTATATTCGCAGAATATATAGCATTATTCTACAGTTGAGTTATTAGGAGGTATAAGTTCGAAATAAAATTGTTCGGGTTATGAATAACAACCGACTGATGCAGATTAACTACGAATTGAGTTTTTCTCTTATCAAAGTGTTGGCGATTCTAACCCAGTTTAAATAAAAACTGTCACATTTATTTTGAAATGGATATTTTCAATGATTTCGAGGAAATCGAAGATGAAGAGATACAAGAAATTGTAGATTTTGTAAACCCAGAACGTCACCCATATACCGTTAGAGAACGTATTGAACACTTTGAAAGATGGTATGATAAAGAATTAGGAATAACAGGAACCCATAAGTTTGGAATGAATGTTGGAATAA
>CAJUYG010001179.1:58023-88481 GCA_910591675.1 Galerucella calmariensis
CAGTTACATTGGACTTCATTTTAGTTACATCATCAGAACTGTAAATGGAATAAAATAATTAGATGTTTCTACTAAATAGGTGTTGTCATGTTTCTACTTACTGAATAGTTTTAGCGAACACTTCTATTTGAAAATTATTTGGATCTGTGTGGTCAGTTAGTTACATTGGACTTCATTTTAGTTACATCATCAGAACTGTAAATGGAATAAAATAATTAGATGTTTCTTCTAAATAGGTGTTGTCATTCTTCTACTTACCGAATAGTTTTAGCGAACCCTTTTATATGGAAATAGTTTGTATCTGTGTGGGCAGTTACATCAGATTTTATTTTCTTGATTAGAACTGTCAATAGAATGAAAGAATTAGATGCTTTTTTTTTTTGGTGTTGAATAATGAAAAACATTTATTTTATTCTCTGGTCATAAACTGCACCTGAAACTCAAGAAATCCAAATTTTGTACCATCAAAGAGACCTCATAGGTATAACCTTTGAGTTTTAGATTGTTATAAAAAAGATATAAGCCATCAAGTGATGGTGTGATTTTGATAGTTTTGACAATTTGTGGTCACCAATTTGAACCCCAAGACCTTATCCCGAAAAGAAAGCCTAGAGAAATCGATTCTGAAAATATGAAATCTCAATTCATTGTATTTTTTGAGATTTGTTGCACGGAAGATTCTGCAAGTACATTAGTATTTTAGTTCGGTTGTTCCACCGTCTTGATGGATGGTGCTTTGAAAATACGTAGATAATATTGTTCTTATAGCTTGTAGTGTTATTAATGTTCAAAATTATTTAATAAAATAATGGGTCAGTTCTTTACAGATTAAATTTTATTAAATACTGCTTTTTCCAAAAAAAAACAGTAATTTTTTTCAGTAGATCAACAAAACTGGCGTACCTATATCGTATGTTTTGAAAGAAATTATTTCATTTGATTCAAAGTCCGGATCAGCTCTAACAAATATCGCTTTTTTACCAGTGAGGTGCATGTGCATTTTAATCTGATGTAAACATTTGGAACTAATATTACCTGCTTCATCAAAATAAGTTTTTCTTGTTCTTTTCAACATTGGTGATTTAATTTCCACTTCACACTCATCATAAATAGCATTTGGAGAAGCTCCTTTTATTGGGCAGTCTGCAGTTGAAAAAATTGCAATTTTTTACTGAGTAACCTTTAGCGTTTTCTCCGCAACTTTGTCCACCAGACCAGGAATAAAATAAAACATCTGGAATCACCTTATATATCATTTGAGAGAGCACGTATTTATGAAAATATTGACATTTTTAATCATTCTGGCCGGAAAACAGCCAAAAACGATGTGTCAGTATAAAATTATAATTTAATAAACTCGTGTTTTTGATTAAAAAACTCCATAATCATTAGCAAGTCCAGAGATATTATGGATGAGGTTATGTTATTCTATTTTTTGTTTTCATTGCAGATCAAAGAGAAAATAAGTCGGTATTAAAGATTTAAAATATTACTCAATACAAACGTACCTTCCCTGCAACGTTTGTAGATATGACTATATCAAACAAAATATAAAAAAGAAATCAGACCAAAAACTAAACAGTTAATTGAACGCTTGTTGTACTTTTCACAAATATCAACCATACCTATTACTCCAAAAATAAAAATATTATGAGTCAAAATTTAGTTTAACAACACAAGATACTAAAGCACAATTAAAGAAAAAGCAAAAGTTATACAAAACACACACTGAAAATAACTAAAACAGCGAAATAAAACCACATAAATATCAAATGAATTGGTTTATTCGTTGCTATGATGACATTGACATTTCAGAGCGCCATCTATCGAATTCTACTTTTCCCAATTCCCATATTCCCAAGAAAAAGATGGCCAACCATGTTGTAGCATTTTCTACATACTTTTAACTTTTCATTTGTGTCAAATTTTTGAAAATATTTATTTAATCAGAAAAAAGGATACAAGGTCCATTCATATAGAATCGAAATGTTAATACTTAAGTAGTCAAGATTAATATTTAATTTTTAACAAGTTTAGTGTCCAACTAAGTTTTCCGTTAATATAATAATCACCTTCCATGTGGATAGTCTAATTTAATTTTACTCTCTATCCCTCGCATCCGCCAACTTTCTTTCATAAACAGATTTACAACTATAACGACCAATTCTCTGTAATCGCTTAATTTTGGTATTAGATATTTCATTTTTCAATAATGTACATAATCTTGTATTCGGACTCAACATCACATCGATGGATTCGTTTTCAGGGGTAGCGTGAAGGTGTGAGTTACGCGACGCCTGCGTTGAACTTACTGTATTCAACATATCTAAAGGATTATTGTTTCGATGGGATATTTGGTTCGGTTTGTACGGTCGAGCCTTAAAAAAAAGGGGAAAAGAAAATATTAGAACAATCAAACTGTACAACGTTTTTTTTTTTCGAACAACAAACTAGTAGAAAGTTATCTACTAACAAATGTCTGAAACTGGATTCGATTTTCACTGCATACTTACTGATATCTTTTTTAATTTTACTTTCAAAATATCTTCACGAGTAATAGCCGGTCTTAAAACTTGATTTGCTGAAGACTCATTTCTACCAATTGACTTTTTCTGGAAATTAAAGGACATTTTTGATTCTACAAGGGGTAATAGTGGTGGAGGAGGCGGTGGTGGTGGTGGAGGTAAACTGGCTGGCGCAGAAATTGTAGTTATTATCATCTTAATTTGCTCTTTCATTGCTTGAAATTCAGATTGCATTAATTCCTGCATTATACTCACATTTTGTTGTACCTAAAAATTTATCACTTCAGCTAAGTTTTTATTTTATTTTAAAACGTAAACCTGGCTTAATTGACGGTTGAAGTGCTGTAGACTTTCATTTTGCGATGTCATCAATTCCTCAACTCTTTTTGATAGTTCCGTGTTACTTTTTTCATACTGCATGCACTGATTGCAAGACACTTGGAAGGAATCTGCAATATCTTGACCCACAATAACTGTTTTCTGTATACAATAAAATAAAAATCACAACAAATATTAGAAAGAAGCTTCAACTTTTCAATTGTCCGAATTCAGAAAAGTATTCACAAAAAAGTAGAGTATTAAAACGTTTTTTTATGAAAATATTCAAGAACAATTCATACCTTACAAGATCTTATTTATTGATCAGATCATTACGAGAGTAGAGAGAGTAAGATGCATTGAGACTTTCTAAGGTAAGAAGAAAATTATGGATGATATACAATATTTAATGTGTTTTTTTTACAAGAATCACGAAATGCACTGTTCAATATCCACAACATTCGCACATCATATAGAAATTGAATCCACATCGCTACCTCTGGAATTAAGTGGGTAAAGTATAGATGGTGGAAAGCCTTGCAGAAAGAACAAGATACAGACTAAGTAGAGAGGGAATCATTAAAAAAAAACCACTCATCACTTCTTAGAAATCAGACAACCTGGGACATGCCACAAGACGGTATGATGAAAAAGTATAACTTTTCAAAGAAATTCGTTACGGAATTAAGCAGCAAGAAGGAATGGGATCCAAATACCATTACCAGACTTGGAAAGAATGCCATTCAATGGTACACAGACGGCTCAAAAGCAATAGAAGGAACTGGGATAGGAGTGTTCGGGCCAGGAACCAAACACTCTGAAAGCTTGGGAAAAACCCCAAGTATCTTTCAAGCGGAAATCCACGCCATAAGAAAGTGCGCCCAGTTCAATATTGATAAAGGATACAGAAGACAAAGGATTATCATAATGTCGGATAGTCAAGCAGCCATTAAGGCAGAGCTCTTGTGTAATCAGTTCCAAAATAGTGTGGGAATGCCTAGACAAACTCAATGAACTAGGCGAGAACAACATAGTCACCTTACTATGGATTCCAGGACACACTGGAATAGAAGGAAATGAACTAGCAAAGAGGGGGACTGAAATACCTTTCTGGGGGCCTGAACCCTTTTGCGGAATCAGCCCCAATGTAATATTGGAAGAAATAAGTAAAGCCGAGAAAAAGAGAAGATCTGACCATTGGAAAGATCTAGTAGGACTTATACAATCAAAGACTCTTCTGGGTGACTACAACCTGTTGAGATCAAAAGAATGCATAAGTCAAAGTAAAACTGCGCTAAGAGTTTTAACAGGGATCCTAACGGGACATTGTCGCCTGAATGGGCACCTGAAAAAGCTCAAAATATTGGAATGGAAGAAGAAACCTCCATCCACATACTTTCCAACTGCACAGCACTTCAGAATCCTAGAGCACAGCACCTGGGAGATTACTGGATAGAAGAGGAACATTTGCCTAAGTTGAAACCTGCAGACATCCTAAAATTCCTCCGGGAAATAGGACTAAAGGAACTACTAGTTTCTGAGACTCTCCTCAGAAACTGAGTAGAAGTAAGGGGGTACAATAGATCTTTTAGGTCTCAGTGAATGTCACCCCAAAAAACACACATACATACATACTATGGATTCTAGGACACACACTGGAATAGAAGGAAATGAAATAGCAGATGAACTAACAAAGAGAGGGACTGAAATACCTTTCTGGGGGCCTGAACTCTTTTACGGAATCAGCCCCAATGTAATATTGAAAGAAATAGGTAAAGCCAAGAAAAAGTGAATATCTGACCATTATAAAGATCTAGTAGGGCTTATACAATAAAAGTCTCTTCTGGGTGACTACAACCTGTTGAGATCAAATGAATGCTTAAGTCAAAGTAAAACAGCACTAAGAGTTTTATCAGGGATCCTAACGGGACATTTTCGCCTGAATGGGCACCTGAAAAAGCTCAAAATAGTGGAGGAAGAAGAATGCAGATTTTGTGGAATGGAAGAAGAAACCTCCATCCACATACTTTCCAACTGCACATCACTTCAGAATCCTAAAGCACAGCACCTGGGAGATTACTGGATAGGAGAAGTTGAAGCCTATAGACATCCTAAAATTCCTCCGGGAAATAGGACTAAAGGAGCTACTAGTTTATGAGACTCTCCTCAGAAACTAAGTAGAAGTAGGGGGACACAATAGATCTTTTAGGTCTCAGTGAATGTCACCTCAAAATACATATATACATAGATGGCCACACACTAACTACGTTTCTCCAATGCCTATATTTCTATTTTATACACCCACCGACTTATCGTGCCACAATTTTCTCCCCCGCAAAATGTTCAGTACTAATGACTAGAATTCATGAATATTTAATAAACTTCAGAGTGGATTCACAATTTTTTAAGGAAATTTTGTATGTTTAGTGAAAACATCTACATGACATTTTGAATTAAAATAATTCTTTATACAATAATTAGTTGATAGACACCTACCTCTTGTGTGTAGCTCAGGTAGCTCTTATTTAAATTGAGATTTTGGTTGAGGGTGAGAGCTTTTGGACTAATTACAGTATTTTTATCTTTTCCATCATCTAAACTTCCTTCTTCGAAATTCTCAAAAATATTTCTAGGTTGTACCAAAGGAGTAGACGAGAAAAGGCTCTGAAACACATGCGGAGAGAAAGACAGGTCACCGTCTTTGGTGTTAGTCTCTTGATTTTTCAAATTACTCGGTAATAATTTGTTGGTATCATTTATTATCAAAGGACCGATGTCTACATAAGATTTTTGACGCTGTCGTTTCCTGGTACATTTGGGAGTTTCATTAGTACTTTTTCTTTTTCCCAGTGCAGTTTTATAACGTTGATCACTATCCAATTGTTTGTCGTAGCTAAAAAAAGTGATCAGTAAAGGTTTCAAAGTAAGTTATTTTTGCTACACATAAACTGTGGATCATTGACATGGTCTAATTGTCAATATTATTAATAGAAAATAAACAAATCTATTTGTTTTGTTTCTGAAGTTAATAAATTATTGAAAATAGTAATAATAAGAATAATTCGTCCATAAAAAATTAACGCTTACCAAGTATAAAACATGCTGGAGCTATTGACCGATTTTTTGTTCAAGACATTCTCCATACTGTCAATATTTTCATAAGAAAATAGTAGATTTACATTGGTCGATATTGGTGATCTTAGCATGTTTCTTTTATCTCGAAGATTTCGACAACTTAACGGAGACAATTTGGGAGTTTCATAACAGCTTAATCTAGTTGTGGATGAGGGAGTAGTCAATTGCGGTTCTATGTTAACGAAACCACTTTTCTTCATATCATTAGATATTGTGTCTTTTATATTTTCTTTATTGCAGTCATTAATTTTCACTTGTCGTTTCCTCCTTTTTGTCATCTTATAATTCTTAATATCCAAAAGTTTACTATAAGAAAAATGCTTAAGATACATGAAAGTTTATAAGCGAATAATTTTTTCAACCCTTACTATGTGGAATCTTTTCATAATAATTAAATAAAATCAATTAATAACTAGTTTTACATGAGAAATATAACATGTGATAATCTTATATCAACTATGTGGAAATTAAATGATATTGAATTCACTGTTTGGACCCTTGCTTTGTGGAATCTCATCATCGTATCGAAATAATTATCCAATTATAATTAAATATTGGAAATAATTAGAAACAGAAACATTAAAAAAACTAATTGAATGTTAGGTATATTATATAATGTGGGATGATGATTTGATTCAATTAAGTGTCTTGTATAATTTTACCTATTGCTTCTTATTATTCTTGTGTAGTACAAAAATTAAAGCTCATTATTGTACTAGTAAAATAATAGGTTGTATCTACGGTCTGTGTTTTCGAAAGTAATATAAAGTTATTATTATTATAAACTTTTTAACAACGATACCGATGGCATTTATTTATAAGCATATTTATTAATATCTAATTGATAATCTTAAATAGGTTAGCACAGTTTATTTTCCAAATACCAAAAACAATTAACGAAGATTGCAATCAAACAGATTTATTTAATATATAGTTACTAATTGCATAATTAAAAAATATCTTACCTTAGAGAAAAAGTTTAAGCAGGAATTAAATTATATTAACATTAATATTTACGTAGCAGCTATTTTCATTGAAATATTTGTTAACATTTATAAATTAGTTTGAAAAAAAAGTTGTTCTTATCTTTTTCGGTTTTTCTTCTTTTGAATTTTGGCAGTGGCTATTGATCGACCAGAAGGTTTCTTAAAACTACCTACCACAAAAAGTTGATAAAATTTCATTTATATACTTAATAATTATACAGGGTGGCTCGGAACTAATGGGAATCTATAAACTTTCTTAATACATGCCCTCGGTTTCGAATTATAGGCATCCAAAGTAAAAATTTTACATTATGTATTTATTTTAGTAAGAAGTTGGGGTAAGCATGTCCAAAATTTTTATTAGTTGCAATTCAAATTTGTCTATCTGCTAAACCTAAGAGGATTAATTTATAGTATTTTCCATGTGCGTTTTTTCAAGGTTTACGTATGGGATTTATTAGATAAAATTAATTAAAAATTAGAATTATAAATCAATGAATGTAATTTTGGTCTTAAGTCACACTTTTCCACCAGTTTGGAGCAAATGTCTTCTACAGCTAATATGATTGTAATAATTCTTAGAAAATTATGTAAGAAAGTGAGAATAATTAAAAAAGTAGGTCTCCACCCAAATATCAAATTTTTAAAATAAATCTTTAATAGCAGAAAGTTATGAAATTTTTTACGTGGTGGAGTGTAGGTTATGAACAAAACTGCCAGGCTGGACCGCCACAAAATTTCTATCTATCAAATCGTTTGTGCACTCTACGGTTACGTAATGAGTTCATTCTTCTCTAAGTGCGATGGCACCACGTTGCCACTAATCGCAATAATTTTGATTGGTATGTTCACACTTGCCCCAAATTCACACTTACCCCACTCTACTATACTTTATTTTAATAATGGCTGGTATTAGACCTTTTATTATTATATTTGCATCTTCCTATAATGATTTTTTATGTTATTACTTTCTACTGTCGCTATACGGGGGGATTACAATATCTATTTGAGCATAGGCAAAAGGCAGGTTATCTGTACCAAGATATGACTATAGGACCAAATGTATCCCTTTAAATACTGCTGTGGAAATTTATTTGTTTAAGCTTAAACTATACACGCTTCTCATTAATTCCGGTTCCTATCGAAAAACTGAAATTTTCAATACTTCCATATTTAGTTTAATAAGATTTTAATATAGAGATAGTTATATGTTCGCGAACAAAGGTGATAACAAAAACACTTTCTACTTAAAAACATATAATTATTCGAAAATTAAACTATAAAAATATATACTTTGAATAAAACAGTTCATTTACTCACAAGTATTGAAATTTGATTTTACCAACTCATCCCTCTTACTTTCTTTTATTACTCTGGCATTGATTAGTTCGGAACGTAATGCATTTTTTGTCCAAAAACGTAATTAAATCCTAAGAAATAAATTATTTTATATGAATAGTTATAGAACATAAAAATATTCTTACCTGTATATGAAAATGGCACTCGGTTTGTTCTTTCAACATTGAATGAATTACTTCTAGTTGTATGGGTTCATACAGTATAATATTTTCAGCTAAACATGGATTGCAACATATAAAATTGTACCAAACTATCTGCAAAGGCACACAGCATGAAGAGATTTTTTTGGAAAATTTCCTTTCAAATATCAAATCCTCTTGATTTTCACTAAAATAATACAAAATGATTTAATACTAATAACACTAGATGTAAGCTACAATAATGGTTAGTCGGGAAATGATATTTCATACAAAGAGGAGGTAAATAAAATCTATAACCTTACCAGTCAATGAGGGCAGATCCAACAATTCGTATATTTTCTTTATCAACACGTTCAAATTGATTAGACAATTTCCTCTTTTTGATTGGTCTTTCTTCTTGTTCAGACGACGTTGTTCCTACTTTATCTGCGTTGACATAAGGATGCGTAGATTCATAAATATACTTCAATAGTTGTACTCCTCTTCGTCTTTTCAAAGGTTTTATTCCAAACTTACTTAATTCTGCTCTTATATTCGGAGTATCCATATTATCAGAATCGGCCATTGGAGTAACATGATCAGTTTTTATTAAAATATTATCCTTAGGAGTGGTAACTGAAGCTGTATCAATATTTTGGTCGTTTTCTATCTTTTCCGGTGTTGAAACATCGGGACATTCCTCAAGTGTAGCAATAGTTGAATCTTTAATATTATTAACAACAGGTTCATTTTGATCGACTTGCTTTTGGTTGTATTTATTTGTCAGTTTTGAAACACAAAAAGAAAACTGAAAAATTATAGCGACATAAAAATGATAAGTTTTCCTACAACCACTATGCAAAACACGCTTTTCTACACAAATTTTTATATGCAAAGCAGGCCTTTTCTTAACTCTTTTGATATCCGTTGGAAAAGTACGCGCTATGGCACTTTTCCGCACCGAAATGTCACACAAAGCTATCTATGACCTGTCAACTTTTTTGACAATTCAACCTAATGTGATTTTTTTTTTTAATTTAAACCAAAAGTTAGTAAACTATTTGTTTCATTATTCATTTTAATTTGAGTTGTCCAATTCGGACATTGAAAATACTCCTCCAAAATGCACTTATACCTCCTAATAACTTAACTGTAGAATAATGCTACATATTCTGCGAATATAAATTATCCAATATTGGAAAGACGAATCTAGTGCTTATTTGATAAATATATATTATTTACAACTTTATTCAGACTTGGAAAGACCGGGCCTAATTTGAATACCCAATATCATCTTAATGCGATATTTGATTAATCTTAAGATTAAAGTCAGATTATCTATGATTACATTTTTATAATGATAATGAAATATAACTTTCAAGTAAAATATTGAAAAACAATTTAGCTTGTGCAAGAACAGATGTTACAAAAATGACGGCCGTTTACCTACATGTACAGCATCAAGTTCTTCCTTTTTATAATTTGATCCTAGGTAATCTTGACGGGTATTATCAAAATTTGTTAAATCGAAAAGGTTGTTTTGATAATTGGTACTAAACTTATTTGAGTAATTCAATTCTTCGTCGCTTAATAAGACTATACTTTCCTGGGAACAAGTACTTTGACTTTGACTGAAAATTTCAGGATTTTCTTGATTCTCTGAAAACGGATAATTCCAAAAAATAAGTATGTAAGTTTCCAGTTTTAAAGTTAAATAAAAAAAGGCACCTATACCTTGGCTATTTAAAAAGGCCATAACATAATCCGTAACATTCAAAGATTTTGTAGAATTATATTCACAAGAAGCATTACCAGAATCCATAGATGAATATTTATTACCAAACAATATTTTAGAACTTGTTTCAAGATTTTCCCCATTTGTTTCTCTACATTCCTCACTATTCTCCACTTTTCCTAAAGAATTAGAAAACATGCATTAACAAACTTGGGTTTTTTAGAATGGAGGGTATAAATATTTACCATGATTCCCAGATATATTGATATCCTCATCAGAATCACAAGTTAAATCTACAGTTTCTGTATCATGTTGAAATAAATTTTGGTCATCATCATAAAAACTTTCAAAATACTCAATACTATTATTTTGTGAATTTTTCTCAGTATGTTGACTTTTATCAGAAAAGGCACTCTCACATTTCTCTTCACAATCTAACAATTGACATATTGAAACATTCTTAGTGTTTTCAACAAGTATAGAAGGTGATTTGGTTTCAATCGGTTCATTTAAATTATAACTAGTAGATGTTGTCATTTCTTTATGGGATCTATTAATAGCTGGTGATGATTTCAAGTTATCTGATTCATCTTCGGAAAATAAATCAGGAGAATCGTTTTCAATCCTCTTCTCAGTGATTTCATCACAGGAAGCGGTATCTTCGTTATTAATTAAATGTTCTTTTTCATTCACACAAATAACTATCCTATTAACAATTTCATCAGTACCATCTTTTAGCTCTGCCAAGGTTTCTTTTATTTGATTGGTGGATGATTTTTGTTTTAATACACTAGCATTATCACTACATAATAATGTTTCTGTCAGTTCATCTTTTGATTCTTCTTGTGTTTCATAACTATTTGAATGTATTTGCGAATCTTCTCTACCTGGTATAACGCTCCAATTTTTCAATAGACATCCAACTACTGATTTTACAAATGAAATCTGAATAGACTGACATACATAGCTGTTTAACTCATCAAGATCATTTGCTTTCCAACATCTATTATTATGTACATATCTGCTCAAAACTGTACTGTTGAGGTTTTCATCTACCTGGCTAATGTTAACAGGTAATATGGTATTTTCTTGGTTTAAAATTAGTGATACTTTGGAATTTATCATTGATTTTCTTTCTTCTTCACTACGACTGTACACTGTACACTGGCGTTAAAAAACGAAATTTAGAGCTCTTGGGTTTTCTTGTTTCCTACAATTAAATAAAATTGTAATGTTTATGTACAGTTATTAATTATTTTATTATCAAGATTCGAGCGCAACTTTATTACACCAAAAAATTAAGAATGTACTAACTACTGAGTACAATAAATTTGCATTTCTTACTTCAAAATAATCTCTGGTTCGTTCTGTTTGATATTTTGGCCTGGAAGATTTAAAACCATATTTTTCTAGAAATGTTGTCACCCTAGGAATTTTGTTTGGTGATAAAAATGAAGGTAAATCTGGTTCGGCAGCATCCTTATATCCCTCAGGATATTCTTCAGCATAAGTAGATTTTGATAGTGCCAAAGCCATTTGTAAATGTTCAGGATTCACATCCAAGTTCTTAAAATTATCTTTAGTACGTTTTAGAACAAGGTTGGGTATTGTACTATTTGTTTTTTTTATAGGTACTGGATTTTTGTTTTTTTGATTGTTTTTGTTTTATAACCTTTGGCTTACTCTTGACTGGTGTTTTAAAGTCATCATCACTATCATTTTTTAAGCTGATATGTTTTATTTTGCCTAAAAATTTTTTATATGGGGAATTGAACTCTTCAGATGATGAATTTTGTGTAGATGGGTTTGAGGTCTGAAATCTGTTAAATTAAAAAAGTATTTGTACTAGTTGTAATCTTTATTATTTATCATAATAGAAAGTCATTATATTTATTTTATTACGAAGAGATTTTCTACCAATATAGAGAGATGATATTTTTTACAATATCTTAAATTTTATAGTGACTTTCCATGATCTATTCAAAATACAACAAAATACTACAAAAAGGTTGGTAGAACTAACCTATTATTATCATTTTTAAAGATTAGGTGATGATCTAATAACTTTGCTGAGCCATGATTGTTTTTCTGGCTCTTCTGGTGCATGTTTTTCAATTTCTTTTTCTCTAGCTTTTGTCAAAAGCTCTTCAACACCGCCACCTCTAAGTGATGCTTCTATGTGGCTTATTTTCAACTTCAAACCATCTGGCATATCAAATTTACCTGCTGAAATGGATTATTTCAATCTTTGGGATTGCGGCCAAAGTCTGTAAATACATATTTCTGTTAATAACTAATTTTTGTATACTGTACCTCTCAACTTACTCATATAAATACCAACAAACACCACCCACAACTAAAGCCACCAATAGCAAAATAATTTCTTTGGCGATACAATGGAGTTCCTTTGGATTGTCTAGGTTTTCGAAATTTTTCATTTATTCTCCAATCAGCTTTATCTGCCATAACAAATATTGGCAATTGAATTTATATTTTTTCAACTAACACAACACCTGATTTTTACACATATTACAAAACAACCATATTTTCCATTGATAGAACAGTTTAACTTGTCTAAAAATTAGTCATCACTGTATACACAATTGAAAAAAATAAAACTGCAATTTGTTATCTATAGAAGCTTTATTGAAACAAAACCATAAATTTTTGAAAATGTTTGTATTATTTCGAGGTTTTTTTATTTTAAAAACCTTTATCACATGAAAAACTATATAAAATCAGTTAGACTGGGTATTTTTTTAAATAATCAATATGGTACATTATAGCTGGGCCAAAAATTCTGGCAATGAATTCCATTCTCACCAAATTTACATTAGATATACCAGAATTGAAAGGCCAAACTTGAAAATAAGCAAAAAAGGAGAATAATTATTTGCAAATTTTTTTAAGGTCGTATGAAGTTTACAGAAAACCATTGTTTAGTTTAGTTCTATGAAAATATTCAGTTAACGTCAGAAAAAAGCATTTGATTGGCCCAACTAACGTTACCGACATAAGTAGACCATTATTTATTTCACCACTGAAGATGGGAATATTAACACAGTTAAAGTACCTATTTTGACTTGACAAAAAATTACTAGCTCTTCCCTGCATAATTAGGTATATATACCAAGAATATCTTAAAAAAAATGCTTACTTATTATAGATGATCACACGTTACGGTGTTATTAATTTACATTAATTGTAGATGAGAAACCGCACGGTACTATAGAATTTTGAAATATTGTTTCATTTATCACAAAATGTAAATTATTAATACTGATATTAAGAGCTAGAACTAGGAATAAAAGAAAACGATCAATAGATTTAAAAATGTGTACTTATTAAAAAGAATATTTTAATGATTGAAGCAGTAGAAAATGTTTATAAAAAGTACAAAAAACTGATTTAGCGACGATCACAGAAATGTCAATTAATATGTAGCTTCAGGATCATAATAATTGTGCTGAGCTTCGGAAATTTGAAGACTTCTTAATATTAGCTGTGATTGTTTTAAAGCTGTTTATATTAAAATGTTATTTATTGAATCAGATATTTTTTATTAGTACCTAGTTTATGTAGATTTAGTAGGGCAAATATTTGAAAAAACTAAAAACTTATATCCATCTCAGTAATGGATCAAAATAAGCAATATATTTCGACACCCTTTGGATTTGTTAAGCCAGCGGCCCACGGTGCGAATGTGAATCTCAAGAATCGGATACTCCCTTCCCCTTCTCGAAAAAATATCAAATAATTTGTATTCCACATGAAGCTTATAACCAACTATACTGCGCATGATGTTACCGGGTTCGTGTAAAGCTAAGTGACTTTGACTAGCAATCGTGGCTTGCCACTTGACGAGCAGTGGGATGCCGGCTTTACTAAACACGCCTTGGTCGTGACATTTGAATTAGGAAAAAGAAGGCGGGAAGTTATTGGCAGACGCTTAGGAGGTGAACACATGTAATAAATGCAGCATGTTGTTGAAAGCATAGATATAAAAAGAAAGCTGAATAAAGAGCCCACAGAATATTGAAAAAGAACGCAAGAAGTACCGTGCGTCTGTTTCTTCTTCTATCCTAAGAGTTTTGACAGGTGTTTTGGCAGGACAGAGCCCCCTGAAAAAACTCAAACTAGTGGAGTAAGAAGAATTTAGATTTTGTGGAAAGAAAAATCTCGATTTACATACTTGCTGAATACAGAATTATATGGTAAAACACCGCTGGATAGAAAAGGGCACTTAACTAAACTAAAGCCTGCAGATATCCTAAAATTCTTCCGGGAAATAGGTCTTGTATGTATCAGTAAATGCCACCCCAATATACATACAAACATAGTGAAAGGGGGAAGAGATAAAAGTGAAGGGAGCCGAAATATCATCGTCATTGATTCACGAACAGAATAAACAAAAAAGACACGTGATATTTTCTCCGATTTACCCTACCGCCGAGGAACATATTATTAATAAGTAAAAAGTATTAAAAAAAATTATATATTTGATAACAACACATAAATGAGATATAATGCAATGCAAGAAAACACGTGTATCTGTTAAAACAAAAATAAACTAAACTTCAGAAATACATCACAATGGATAATATATAATATATACAAGACAAAAACCAAAACATATTCTATTTACAATATAATAGTTTTTACATAAAAAGTCGGGTTGCTAACCAAAAACTCCCAAAGTAGGTATAAAATCTACAAATGATATTTTTCTGGATAATCCCCCAAACCTTCGGTAATAACAATATAATAGGAATCATATTTTTAAAAAAAGTTATTTAATTTTGTCGATAGATGTCGTAATATACAACTACGTAAGAAAAATATAATTTCTATATAGATGTTACCGAGTGTCGATTAAAAAGGACTAATATATTTATGTTACAGATAAATTTTAAAACGTTACAGATAGACCGAGTTCATTCCACCACAATTCACAAATATTTAAACGTCTACGTCATACTCATTACCCTATACATAGATTTATACAATATTGGAAGTTAGTTTTTAATTTATTTTAATTTTTAAACACTATAATATATATGTATATGCATTAGCAACATCGATTTTATTAGAATTTCGGTAAAATTATAATTGCTCTATAATCTTAAAATCACTTAGGTTATCCCTGTACTTTCTTTTCGAAAATTACTTGTTAACCTCCTAAATAGTTTCAATGTTATAAAAGAGATTCGTAAATAAGTAACTATACCAACTATATCAAAATTAAAAAGTCGATAGCAGAATTAGAAAAATACTAGCTATGGCGATCAGTAGTTCAAAAGACCTCATAGTAAGAACATGTTGAATAGAAAGTTTTTAATTTACGGAGGACCATATCTCAGTGCAGGTGTTCGTTGAAAGGCAGCCAATCAAGGTGGCGCTATAGTAGCAAAAGAAAGAATTTTAAAAAGAGCGCAACAAATCATTAGAGTATTCTTTTGACAATTATTATAAAAAATACAAAATTTTAATGTCTGTTAACTTTAGTATCTTTAAATAGTCAATAAAAATTGATTATAGTTCATTTACCATAAGTTTGCAGATAAAGTAAAGGAAGGTAAACTGTTTGTTTACTTCCAGAAATCAATCTGATAATTGACGGCTTTACTGACAGTTGGCGATAAAGATAATTATTTCCAAGAAGCGAGATCTGCAAAGGAACACTGGATAAGTAAGTAAAGTTAGATAAAGACTCAATTATACTTATCTCTTTTTTACTAGGTTAAACGTTAATAAAAGTACTTATTAGGGAAACAAGCAAAATTTTTTGAAAATTTTCAATAACAAAGTCGAAACTCACCTTAACACTAAATTTAAAGCATATTCAAATCGTATTATTTGAAATGATATACAATCGAAAAAAAAAAACTAACAAAAAACTTCCCATCCAGATAAGGTTTTTTTTTTATAGATAGAACATTCCAACAGACTAGAATTAACACCGACCATATTTTAAATTTTATTTGCTACAGGAAAATGTTGACTGTTTAAAACTGTATATAATGAAATATAATTCCTGGTGTGGTCAGTTCGAATTTACGCACTCTCAGACTCATAACCTCTCTCTGTAAAGGCAAATTGCACGACCCAGTCGAATTGGCGTTAGGTTAAATCTTAATTTCACGGTTTTGAAAAATCACATATACAAGGTGTTACATTAAAAGACTGTTCATACTTTGAGCGAAGTGACTAAAATAGATGCGACAAAGACAATGCCGGGATTAAATGCGAGAGAAGAAAGTTACAGAGAACCTGTAACATGACACAAGATGGTATGATACATAAAATACAATTTTTCAAAGAAATTCGACACGGGATTAAGCAACAAGAATGAGGGATCCAAGTACCATTACTATGCTTGGAATGGTATTCAGGCGGCTCAAAAGCAATAGGAGATGGAATATAAGAAAATGAAATAGCACATTAACTAGCAAAGAGGACTTTGGGGGTAGGAACCCTTTTGCGGTATGTAATGTTGGAAAAAATGGGTAAAGCAAACAAAAAAGGTAAGATCTGATCGTTTGAAAGATCTAGTAGGGCTTAGACTACGAGATGCCTAAGTCAGAGCAAAACTACACCAAATATTACAGAATAAAAATATAAGATGTTTCACTCGAGGGCGGTTTGATTCAAGTTGCTGTCCCAAAAGGACGCCGCTCTCATAAATTATGTTTACGACTCGCTTTTGTTGTCAATAACGAGACCGGTAGATACCAGAGAAGTTCGAAAAGCTTATTTTATTTTAAGCTATATAGGGGTAATTAGAGAAATATATATTTAAATTAATAGGATTTTTTATCACAAAGGTTTATTTTTAAATGTTAATTATTTCGAAAAATGTTCGGGATATGAATTTGAAAAGGTAAGTAAAAAATAAACTTGAATTTTTAAAATGAATCAATTCACAGTTTTTATCCAGCATCTTAGTAATTTTGTGATACTTATTGATAATCTAGCAGATATTTTTCACAAATTCAATTAAATAAACTCATTAGCCACAAGAATAATGGCCCTATTATTCTTATCTTAAATTTTGATCTTCAAATAACGCGTATTTTTTGGATTGACAAGGTTAAAACAGTAAAAAGAGAAGCAGCTGCAGGATACCTTAATTAAAATTTTTTATAAATGTAAAATACTAAGTTTGGAGTTTGGTTTATGTGTTAAATTTATTCTATTGTCTTTCAAATCTTTCAATATACATTTGAGAGTAAAATATATACGGACTCTGGTATAGCAACTTGCATAATATTTGAAAGGAAATTGATTATATGGATGATGAAGAGCAAATTTAGTAAATTCGTTCAAAAGGAACTGACCGATTCCCCTTTGGTTGGCTATAGAATTGAATTTTTGTGTTTTCTTGCTGAATTTACTTGTTTATATAATATCCTTATTATAAAAATAAATCCGTAATTTTGTATTAGCAAATATTACAAAATATTTAGTGTTTAAGCTTTGCTATTAAAGAGAAAAATATTAATATGACTTTCTGTTCATTTCAACAATTAATTAATAAATTAAAAAATCTATACCTACAACATAAATATAAAACACGAACAACCAATAAACACCGTTTTAAAATAACAGCGCTCGACGGGCGACGTCCCTTATAATATGCCAAATTAAATGCAAATAAGGACGTAGCGACGTACTGTACCATCCAAGTCACCAGACAGTCACCAGCGGAATCGGTGCTTTACGCGATAAATTCGAACGAGTGAAACATCTTATATTTTTATTCTGTAATCTTTGACAGCACTAAGAGTTTCAACAGGAGTCCTAAAGGAACACCATAAAAATCTCAATAGTGGAGAAAGAAGAAACCTCAATTTATATACTTGTGGAATGCAGAGCAATACATAATCTTAGGGCACAACACTAAGGAAACTACTAGTTAGAAGAGGGACGTTTACCTTAACTACCTGTAGACATTTACAATATTTCCGGGAAATAGGTATAAAGTAGTTACTAGTCTCTGAAACTTTGCTCAGTAACTAAGTAGAAGAAAGGGATCGCAGTAAATCTTGTGGGTCTCAGGGAATATCACCTCAATGTGCATACATACAGGAGTGTAACGAACAAAAAGGTTTGATTAAAAAATATAGATAAGAAATAAGTTTGAATGGATCCAATAGAGTTCAGGATTGACTGCTAAAAACAGTCACAGAAATCAAGTGACCAGAGAAGGTATATTTACTTGGATGAAACATGGTTCGATACATGTGGTACTCCAGAATGGGACAAACCAAAAGCATTATTAGGGTAGTCACTCAACTTTAAATATGAACAGACTTTTCTCTTATTAATGGATTAAAAAATTATCCAAATATTTTGGACTCTGGTATATCATGCATAAAAACGTCTCAAAATAGAAATTCCAAGAAGCAAATGTGTATTTTAGCTAGAAATTAAGATTTGGCCCACCAATCCATAAGGCTATATTAAAAAAAACACTCAAAAATCCTCCTTTACTCAATGGCTTTAGACATGAAATCAATAAACCTTCTGGCGTACTGTTCCGGATCACAGGTACTAATTCCATCGACGTTCGATCCATATTTTACTGTCTTTGCGGCTTTCGCCGCTTGTTTTTTGACGCCATAGTGAGTTAGAACGTCGATTATGGCTATAAAATAGATTTCTTTTACCGGTGCTACTTCTGACGAGGGTATGGCGTATATGTCCAATTCTGGTATGATGCCACCTGAAAAAAAGCAATCAGCGCATGCGGTTACTTCTAATAAAAGTGCACAAACATTGGAATTTCAAAAAATTTGTTTGCGATACTTAGTAAAAATCAAGCACAAGACGCAACGAAGCATTGAAAGAAGATGCAGCTTATAAGAAACTTTGCAATTTATATCAATTATATTAGATCAAATGAAATTTCTTACTATGTGTACATAAATCAAGCACAAAAGAATTGAATTTGTAGCACAGATTATAAAGAGAACAGATACGAAAGCTTGACAGAGAACAGTAAAAAGAGAAAGAGATGGGTGGACATACCCATTTAAATGCCCATCGTCTTATGTCGACTCCGTTCGGGCTGCTTCGCTAAATTTCTCAACAGGGTTGTCAATTTGCATAATATTTCCTTCAATTTACGATCATAGGTCAAATATTTTATAAGCATTTTTTTTAAGTGTGATAGTTATACAGATACAAATATTCGATAATTATTTGTTTTAAATCAATTTTATTAACATTAAAAGAATTATACAATCAAAAAGATGATAATGTATAAAAATCATACCATAAATATATACTTTTTTTCACAAACCACATCCTTGGCAACCATGCACAATAACGGTGACGGCTAACCTAACCTAACATAATCAAAACGTCTCAAAATCACTTTTAATCTGTGCTCAAAATTCATAACGCCATTTTTGTTTGCTTCATTGTTTGAAGGCGTTCAATCGGCGATATTAATTGTGTTATTTGACTAATCGATTGTGCGTTGTGGTAATATTAACTATAAAAATATAATGTTATAGATTATTATTCTCATTTAGTGGAAACTTCCAAAAAAAAACTAGGTCCGGCACTAGAAATAGTTATTTTCCCCGAGTCAACAGTGCAATTTGGTAAGAACTTCAGAAAATATATTAAGCTGGCAACATCGCGACAATACCGAGTTAAAGGTCCAAGGTCATTGAAGACGGAGCTGAAAATCGTTTGATGTTTTGCCAGGATTCGTATCTGTTCTCTTTATAATCTGTGTTTGTAGTATATCGAATAGACGAAAGTAGATAAGCAGTACGCCCTCTAACGTCGACTAATTCATCTATCGTATTGGTCATAGAAAGCGAAAACCCACAAAATACAAAACACTAGAACCAAGGACCAGAACAGACTCACCAGATGGGGCACACTTTGACATTTCAATAAGTTGCTAGTATGAACGATTTTGATTTGTTATTGATTACAGTATAAGCACCTATATTGCACTGAAAACACTGTCAAAATAACTAAATTTTTATATGTTAACAGTTATATTGCAAATAAACAGAAAAGCTATACAAATTAAAGTGAATAATATGGTGGAAAGTACCTGATATGATCAACAAAATGTCAAATTTAATCCAATGCATAATAGACAAGTTCTGCAAGTGACGTGGGTTGTCTACATTTCCCAATGCAACGTAAACAATAAAATGACATAACAGCACCAAATACTGAAGGCTTTTTAAATAATTTGTCAAAGTATTCTAAGCAAGCATGATGATTATTAATCCGCCCTTATCATATGTATCAATATTTATGAATATACATATATTGTCAAGTAGTAACTATCAAACAACCACATAAAAGCAAAAAGAAAACTGCAATGGCTCAAAACTATCAACAATAAAAAATGTTGCTTCCCGGCGCGTCTTGACAATCCCAAATTGGTTACACATTTATCCTGTGTAAAGTATATTTTTTTAGTAGCAACTCTAATTGACATATTTTCTGTATTAAAAAATATCAAAGTTCAATCGAAAGCTAAGGCTGTTTCAAATAGTTAATAATAAATGATCAAGTCTCAAAGGAAGTTTAAAAAAAAAGAAAAACTTTTGCACTCAAATTTATATACCTTGTAGCCTTACATGTTTACGTTTCGGTTTGAGGTATGGATATACTTTGAACAATTTGAATGAACCTAAAAAGTATAAAGACTCAGTTTTTTCATTAAAAATAGTGATATGAAAGCGAATTTGAGTTTTATTCTAAATAAGAATTTACAATGGAACTTATTTTCAGTGCTACAACTGTTTTAACGATTGTCAATTGTGTGTCTACTTTAAAAACAAAATGTAAGTTGTCTTCCTTTATTTCTTCTTCCTAACCTAACCTCCATTATCTCCTTGTTTACAAAAAACATAACCTCCTGGTAGTTTTATATAGAAATAAGGTTATACCACAGAATACCCCAATCAAAAAGAAACGACAGCCTCCATTATTAGGTGCCAATACTGTCATTTTTTGTTTATAGTTGCTATGTGAAAAGTAGACTACCTACACCTATTAATGTTGCATAAGTGAATGTAAATTAAATTTGCCATTTTGTTGATTATCTTTAAAGTGTTCCCCATTTAAACAGTGATAAGAGTAAAGTATTTCGGCAGTTTGTCTTAAATGCCGATACTGTCATAAATATAAAATCAAAATTAGATACCCTAGTAACAATGAATACCTTATGGAAATGTCAAAAGGCGTCGCTTCTTTGTGATTGGGGTATGTTGTGGTTAAATACATAGTAAAACATTTTTGAGTCACCCTGTACACCTGACTTAAATTGTTATCAGATTATATACTAGTTTAGACAGAAAACTAATCAAAAAATATTAGAAACTTTATCTTGAAATGTTAATTATTGTTATATCCACTTAATTTGCTTTAAAAGTGTATTTTTTCAAACATTGAAAATCATTAACAAAATCAAACTGAAAATAAGTCATGATATAGATTTGATTAAACACCCAATTAACTTAAAAGCTTATTTACAAAAAGAAAGCAGAAAATCCAACAAATACGGAGTATTACTTTCAATCTGATGTAGGAATGATAACGAATAATGTAGTAAGCATCCAAATGAGTAATAGCTATTACCAGTTACCAGTTTTGTCAAGAATATTTGAGTACCCCATGCTGAAGCAGGTGTTGTTGATTGTGTTCAGCATAACTGTACTTTTGGTGTTAAATGAAAACTCTCAATACAAAAACAAAACATGTAAATTAAATTATTCCCTACACCAGATTGATTGGACAAGCTTAGATTAGCGACACGACGATAAGCTCTACTAAAGCGTCTCTCTAATATTAAAGATTTGATTTCGAGCTTACCTGTCACTAAGTCTAAATACTGGTAAATTTTATTAAATTTACCTTCGTATTGGAGACTGTGTTCGCGATGAAGGTAATGTCCGAAAGCGTTAGGTGAATCGGGTGGTGTCGTTATTCCCATTGTTCGATTTTCTAGGCCGGAACCGCTTTCGCTTTCGTCGGATTCTTGAGGATTTTCGGCTTCTAATTCGCGCTGTCTTTGGAGTTCTTGTTCTCCTCTTTCCACTTCATGTATTCCTATAATTAAGGAAATATTAAATTTGTTTTGAACAATTTTATTTGCTTATGATTGGTTTTGAACGTTTTCTGGAGACACTAAATGCCTTTTCATGGTATAATTACCTGAATTTTAAAATAGAATAAAAAATACCAAACAAATTACCTAAGAGCAGACTATAATCCATTAAATGCAGTTTAGTCAGAAATTCAACATCTGCAGTTAGAGTTTCCATCAGTTTTGCTTTAGCTTCGTCTCCTATTGTCACCTAATTAGAAAAAGTATATTATCTTTTCAACAATTTTTGTTACAATAAAATCACATCATTCTGTTCATTGGAATTTAGTACTAAAATGTTACTACTCTACTTAGCCCAGTACTGCAAGGTAAACTCCGATTCAAAGAAGAATGGGCAAGAGGCGTCACAGCTTACGTCACGTGAAGATAGAATACACTAAATTTTGTCTTAGTTTAGTGTGACCGTCATGGCCCATTCTTCTTTAAATCGTACTCTAGTTCTGTTCAATTTTTAGACATGTATAATTTTTTAAGCATTGCATTTTTATATCTTAAGAATCAAACCATCAATGTTTTTTATTGTTTTTTTTTTAAACGTAAAACAAAACAATCAATTAACAATTGGTTTTTGGAAAAATTTTTACCATAAGTATTAAAAAACTCTCAAAAGTCAGTAATTGGTTTAACACCTCATTGGTTTGTGCTTGGTGTAAATTCCAATGATAATAAGACAAATTAGTCTGTGATTTTATTTAATTTACAATTGGAATTGATGTATTAAACTTGTATGTAAATAGTTATATTTTTTTATCTAACCTTCATTTGTTCATTAACAAAATCGTTGTCTTTCAAGGTAGGTAATTCCTTTTCTCTTTCTTTTTCTGACGCTTCTCGATCCACTGTAGAACCCTTCAAATCAAACTTCCTATGTGTGCTGAGGTGATTCGAAAACACATTTCTACTAACTACTATGTAATGTTCGACGTTATCTACTGTTAGGCGATACATTCCAAGGTACTGAGGAAGTAGAGTTTTACCATGTCTTTCTACGATATACTGAAAGAAAAAAAAAATTCACTCTAAAGTATATTCAAAAGTTCTTGTACCCCCATGAGTTACCATGTTACCATGAGAACTATAGTTGAAAAATGTTCTTGAAAAAACAATTATATAAAAAGTTTTCTTTTCTCTGCATTTCTGTGATTTGATGTTTCTATATATAAAAAAAATACTTACTGGATGATACGTCTTCAAAAATGAATGCATCCTTTCTACTTCTTCAGAAGTAAGTGTTTTAATTATAAAAATTTTATCATAACTCAAGTAAAATTTAGCTCCACTTTTACCTGAAGAATCATCTGGTAAAGGTTGAGATCTAAAATAAAATGTCGTTTTGGTAGGTATTTTTTATGTAAAAAAATCAATTAATATCTTGAAGGGAGATGCAAGGTACTGTCACCCTGCTTGGTTATACCACTGCATAGAAGAGAGTTTGTACAGCTCAGTGGACCAATAAGGCAGATTGCAATATACATACATATTATGCATACCATTTTTGGAGTAATTAATATCAATCATTTTTGTGAATAATATTGTTACTGATATTAGACGAAATATTAGATTGAATGCTTTCATAAAACAGTACCTTTTCTTTTTCACATAGTTTGCTCTTCCTTGCCTAATTAATTTCAAGTACTCACTATAAATTTAATGTTATTAAATATAACTTTACATAATTTATTACAATAAAATGTTAATACAAGTTGTAACATTTTATGGGTAGAATTACCAATGTTAATAAAAATTCAAGTTTATTTATATTCTGCAAATGACTAATAAACTAAATTTAAATAAATTGTCTTTATTATCATGTTTATTTTTAAAATTCAACTTATGCAGTGTTGTATAGTGCTTAACTGGAATCAAAATTAACTTGATAAGGAGAATTAGACATTAAGATTATAAATAAAAGAAATTACAATACATTTCAAGAAACATAAATTAAAATACTATGAAGAGTTCAAAATGTAATACTAATATACATAATCCATTTAGTTTCAGGGTGCAACTCAAAGTACTTGAGTTTGTATTGTTAAATGTGGCAACTGAGCTCCATAAGAAAAAAATTTTATCTGGAATTATCCAAAAAATAGATAATTAGGTCAATTATAATATATTACAGCAGGTAAAGGTTAAATAAAAACACCCTAGGAGTACAAATAAAAAAATTACCTTGTTAATGACTCTTTATAATCAAGATCATCAATTCCAAACCTCTCTCGGATGTTCCTAAATACCATAGGACAGTATTCTTTGACTTTGAAATGAGAGGGCATGTTTTCCCTAAAAATAGATTATGATTAAGTTACTCTGGTTGGATACAAAATATTAATATAATTTTACTTGTTAAATAGATGATTGTCGATTTTAATTTTGGAATAAGCTCTAAAATCGTCTGGTAACAGCATTACCGGAATAGTAACGTGCATCAGTTCATTAATCTGAAAAAAATAATAAACATTAGAAGTGAAGAGTAGTTAATACATAAACAAAAACTTACTGTATGGTTGATACCCCACATAAATACAGACAGAAATGGTTCGTTAGCCCTGAATAGCTTTACTTTTTGATGTTTTACTCGAAAATGTTTCTTTTTTAGCTTCGAAAGACCCTGGCTGCTACTCATTTTGACAGTTAATTTTTTTATAACCACCAATTTAACTTTATACGACTAGATAGATTTCATTTTTTAAATGTTAACAGCACGATGATGATTAAAATGTTTAATAGCGATTTAATTGTCCGCACAGCAACTAATCGAATAAATTTTCACACATCATTCTTATTCCAAATAAATTAGGTATTCCAGTTTGATTTTTGATTAACACACCTTCATTGATTACTTTGGATTACTTCCCCACAGTGTTGTTTGCATGGTACATTTGAGACTTGAGCGGTCTTGCCAAATTTCGTAATTATAAATTTTCACAAGATATTCTAGTGGAAGTTAACAATCTATTTAGCATGGGTTTGATAATAAAATGAAGTTAATTTTTAAGCAATTACTTAGTTGCTTGAAACACGGTAAATAGGAAAATAGGAACTAATTTTTATACAAATATTCAGACTCTGTGGATTGTGGATTCTGTATTCCAAATTCTGGTCATAGTACGGTAGAGGGCGCCAGCTTAAAAGCCTTATCCATCGGATTGAAGTATAGGCGGTATAAGGCACAATGTTTCTGCGCAACTGACCCGCGCATCGAGTCGCTTCGGTCGTGAGAACTACAAGACTTTTTACAAAAGGGAAATAGAATAAAATGGTTTAAAACGTTATAAATTACATTTCACTTCACTATTTATCCTTCAATGTCGATAAATATTATGAAATATCCTAGTATATCAACTTTTAAGTCATTAAAAACGAAAATATACAAAATCAATCATACATTGGCTGGTGTGAATCTAGCTTCTGCTTGTCAAAGTCATAGTGGAAGTCAGTGGAAGTGTCAATATTATTCTACAAAATTAGTTTATTTATAAATTTATTAAGGATTTTAGTTCTAATTAAGGAAATAAAAGTAAGTAAACCTTTAAAATATAACCACCAAATATAATACGTCATAGTTGTTGTTGGAATTTAAATAAAATTACAACTGAGTAAACTAATTAGTACCTATGTAACGCCCTATTAACCCTCAACCAACAATGCGTAGCTGCGCAGTGTGAGTTGCCGACTCAAAATGACGAGTTCCGTCCGTTCTACGCATGGCCGGGATTGTCGTCACATCCGTTGGACTGGGGTGGTGAAAGCATCACTCTCGACAACGAAGTGGTTGTTGAAAAAAGAAAGATGGTGAACGAGGTTGGTGCGCTGCACGAGGTGTGAATTTTATCTTATGAAAAAACCCAATCGACTAATAATTATAAAAGGAGATATTCTCAACTGTAGTGCCAATAATTATCAACTGTACGTAGTGCCAGTAATTCTCAAATGTAGTGCCAGTAATAAACAAAAATTCAAAGAAGACACGTGGTTTTCTTTTCGCCTTCCCCATGAATTTTGGGGAACTCAAACAGGGTGGGAAAGGCTACCCCATCCGTGTTCATCTACTACAATTCAACCCTAGGTGATATTATCAAATATATGTACCGACTTACGTGATTGCACTCACTGTCAATTGCGTACAAGTTGTCTCTGGCACTGGATATTTTTATCATATTCAATTATTCACAATAATTTCCTCAGGGCTCCGACGAAAAGAGAGCACACACACGTGGCGTAGTAACAAGAAACAATGTCCACGTCACCGGTAAATGATCACTTTAAAGAGGACAGCAGACGGCAGAGGACAGTTGGAGACCCCGAAAAAAATTCACTAGCTCGAAGGACCATGAACACGGATGGGGTAGCCTTTCCCACCCTGTTTGAGTTCCCCAAAATTCATATTGAACTATTGAAAAAAATAAAGTTTGTTTCACTGGGTGTTTCATACAGGGTGAATCAGATATCATTAATTAAAAAACATTTAATTTGTATATATATAATTTTAAGTTAACTTATAGGAATATTCGACAACTATTTTGTACATACTTTGATTAGACCGGAGTCAAAATGGATACATTGATCAAACAGCGTGCATGTTGTAAAGCCTCGATCACACGTATCTCAACATGGTACGAGAAAAATAAGGATGATACTGATAAATATGCTTATAAATTTAGGTTAGAAAGTTTAGAAAGCCACTTTAATAAATATTGCTCGATTCAAGATAATATTGAGTCTAGTGCGGTAGATATCGAAGCGGAACACATTGATAGGGAATCAGTCGAAAATAAATATTATAATCTCCGTTGTAAATTACAAAATGCCTTTGATGGTTTGAATTCCGTACCACTACCTGTGGCTCAACCCAGGGATCAGGAGCTACAAAGTGGAACTCAGATAAGACTCCCATTCATTGATATACCAATTTTTACCGGGGAAAGCACAAAGTATGGTGCTTTCATGGACTTGTTTACTGCGCTGATTATCAACAATTCTAGATTAACTTCAAAAACCGAGAAATTTTACTATTTAAAATCGTATCTCCGCTCAGAGCCCTTGAGTCTCATTTCACAGTTACCTGTTAACGAAAATAATTTCGATGTTGCTATTGAATTGCTCAAGGCTAGGTATGATAACAAGAGGCAGGTTGTAACTGCTCATTTTAATAAAATCACTTCTTGTAATAATATAAGCAAATGTACGGCTCAACAGTTGAGAAATTTCACCTCTGAATCGAAATCAATAATAAACTCTTTATTAAACCTGAATATCACCAAAGAGGAATTGTTTGATGCACTTATAGTTCACCTTCTTAAGAATAAATTAGACTTCAATACCAGAAAGGCATTGGAGGAAAAGGAAACTGATCAAAACCTAATCACCAGTGACAAATTTTTCGATTTCTTAGAAAAAAAATGTAACGTTTTAGAGAATTTATTAGTTCAAGAACAAAAATTAGATCATAGCAGTACTCCTCGTAATCATGCTTCAGGTGTGACCGTGCCACACCATCAAAAAATCACTCTTCTCTCATCTCAGCTAGAAGAGGCGCAACAGCTATCTCTCGATTTGTCAAACACACTTGATTCATCTTCTCAGGTCTGTTTTAATGCTGCTACTAATTCTACTCCTACTAGTAGCCCGTTTTGTTCCTTCTGTAAAATAACTGGCCATAAAATATATTCTTGTTCAAAGTTCGGGGCTACTGCTGTAGTTGATCGTCTCACATTCGTAAAATCCAATCGCATGTGCTTTAATTGTCTAAATCCAAACCACTTGTCCTCCAATTGTTCATCCACTGGTGTTTGCTCGATCTGCAGGAAAAAACATCATGTACTTTTACATCTGTCATCAGAAAGCCCAAAACAAAATGTGGCTCTAAGGTCTATAGAAAGGAACTCTCCAAACCATAGACGTGGTAATCATACCAGTGCAGTAAGTAACACTCCATCTCGTAACTTCAATCAAAGTGAAACTTACAACCATAATCACAGCAATTCTCAAAGTCCTGCTACATCCAGTAGTTCTCATAATAACAATAATAAGGTAATTGCAAGAACTCAAAATGCTCAATCTCATGACGATAATACTAATGCTTCTGCCCTTCCTAATCTGGCGTTGTTGAATTTGAACGGGGGTCATGTACTGCTAGCCACTGCTAATATTTTGATCTATCCTAAACACGGATCCCCTATCAAAGCCAGGGCCTTGTTAGATCCGGGAAGTCAGAACTCTTTTGTTTGCTCTAACTTAGTTAAAAAATTAAACCTTGACACGTACTCTCAACCCTTGTGGATATCCGGTATCTGCAATAACAATCAAAACATAAATTCCATGATCGATCTAACCTTTCATTCAACTATTGAACCCAATCTATCCTTCGAATCTACCTGCGCCGTAGTTGACCAAATCACTAGAGCATTACCGCAGATTGTGATTAATGATAAATTAATCGATATCCCTCCGCAGTTACGATCATCACTTGCTGACCCTACCTTTGGGGTACCTGCTCAAATAGATGTGCTATTGGGGGCAGACATTTATTATACACTTTTAACCACGGGAATTTACAAACTAGGTAAAAATCTTCCTACTCTCGTTTCTACTCATCTCGGGTGGATAATATCAGGAACAGTTCCCTCACAATGTTTATCGACTTCTCCTGTGTCATGGCCTGTTTCTCATTCATTTCATATCGCACAAGTAGAAACTAACCTTCTAGATAACTTGGTAGAGAAATTTTGGAATCAGGAAGAACTGTCTTCCGAAATAGTTGTGTCTGATGAAGATAGTGAGGCTGAAAATGTTTTCCAATCATCTGTGAAAACTCTAGCCAACGGACGTTTTCAAGTTGACCTTCCGCTAATCTATCCTACTGCATACAAAAATTTAGGTGATTCATTCGTTATGGCTAAACATCGATTTATGTCCTTAGAAAAAAGATTAGACAAAAATCCTCAGTTAAAGGCAGAATATAAAAAACTTCTTTTTGAATACATTAAACTTGGTCATGGACAATTAGTTCCACTAGTATTGCAAACTCCTCAACTCGATCACAAATATTTTGTTCCACACCTGTGTGTGGTGAAAGAAAGTAGTGTTAGCACTAAAATCAGGATAGTATTCGATTATTCAGCGAAATCTTCTTCTAACATGTCATTGAATGACATCTCGTTGAAAGGACCCAGAGTACAACCAGAGCTTTTAGACATTTTGATTCGATTCCGTAACTTTAAATATGCCCTGACCGCCGACATTTCAAAAATGTATCGGCAGATAGAAATAAACCCTACCTTTCATTTTTTGCAAAACGTATTATGGAGAGATTCTCCTTTAGAACCGTTTTCTTGTATACAACTCAACACAGTGTCATTCGGACAAACCAGTGCACCATTTTTGGCGTGCCGTGTTCTAAAAGAAATTGCCCTTAGAAATCCTCAATTTCCTAGAGTACAGGAGTCCATATTATTTCAAACCTACGTTGATGATATTTTAACGGGAGCGGACGATTTCACAGAGCTCGAAACTTTGTATCATAATTTGAAGAGTGTCCTCTCATTATCAGGCTTTGAGCTTCATAAATTTTGTTCTAATTCCGATGAATTAGTTGTGAAACATTTTCCGGATTCACTTGTCAACAAAAACTTGAATTTAGAAGAAAATCCCAGCAAAGTATTGGGAATAGTGTGGAATCCTGTTAATGATATGCTACAAATATCTACCCCATCTTCCTTTGATTGCTGCTTGACAAAAAGATACATTTTATCTACAGTGTCACAATGTTTTGATCCCCTTGGTATAGTCAACCCAGTTATTGTCCAGGGGAAGCTTCTTCTTCAACAACTTTGGTCATCAAAAATATCGTGGGATGAACCAATCTCAGATCCTACAATAATTAAAAACTGGACTAAATTCGTAGCTGACATCTCTTCTTTAACTCAATTGCATATCCCCAGATACACACTTCTTGATAAAACTGTAAGACATGTTGAGCTCCATGGTTTCTGTGATGCCAGCTCGGTGGCATATGGTGGATGCATTTATTTGCGTGCCATGTATTCAGACGGATCAGTTTCGTCACAACTCATAATATCTAAGTCACGTGTAGCACCTCTCAACAAACCTTTGACTATTCCAAAACTGGAG
>CAJUYG010001180.1:8058-18352 GCA_910591675.1 Galerucella calmariensis
GACTTCTATCAATCATAATAATTGGGTAATTGACCTATCCAGTAATTCCAGCTCAACGAATGTAACAAAAAGTAAATTGACCAATTAAATTTTGACAGAGACGTATTGCCATCGATGTTCTAAGAATAATCCTTCCATAAGGGGGCTTAGACCAAACATATTTTCATTGGTAATGATTGTTTATGACTTAAATTACTTTCTCCAGATTGGAATCTATATTTTAAACCACCTGTTTTGGGTAACCAATCTACTTTTAGAGCTTTTTTTCGAGGGAACATAGTTTGCATAAAGGTGATGAAATCAAACAATTTTATTTTGTTAAATCTACATTATGTTTTTTTATCTTCTTTCCTTCTTTCAATCATTTTTCTTTACCATATATGCTTGCTTTGATTGCCGCGCTGCTGTTGTTGTCGATCTTCAATTTCATGTATTTTGGGGTATTTTGACACTGTCCGAAGAACCACAAATTTTGGGTACACACTGCACTCTTTAAAAGTAACTTAAAATACCAAATAGCCAAAAAATTGATATCAGCTTTCTTCAAAAATTGAATAGATGAGGCTTTTACTTGATGTAGATCCATAGTAAATTAACTACTATGGATCTACATCAAGTAATAGCCTCATCTATTCAATTTTTTCAAGTGATTATTAACAATAACAATTTAAAGTCAAATGGAACCTTCTTTCAAACTTAATTGATATCTAACCCATGTTTAGTGTTAAAAATCCACTCAGTTTGTAGAATGTTTATTTAAACAAAATAGTTTGAGTGATTCTGTTGGTGAAGTTCAAAGTTCAACGCAATCAAAAGTTTCAAGTTAACTTTGATTAGTCAATTGAGCCTTAAAATTATCTTCTACTAATTTTTAGTGTATGCTACATGAACCGGTTTTGAGACAAATCATATCTTCTTTTTGAAACACTTTGAGAAAGGATAACTTTCGATAATATCTTGGCGTTTTTAGGACGAAAAATGGACTGCCACAGTCTGTTTTTGTATAAAATCATTTTTTCTCCTCCAAATGGAGTCACGAAATTTTCGAAAATCCACTTTTCAAAACAAAAGATGCTCATAACTCGACTAATATCATAGCAGAAAGCAGTTCACATTAAATTTTTCCATACCTACCTCTTGCTTCAAAATAGAGTACACGCATATTTCATATTTTACTTGGATATTAATTTATAATAGTAAATATGATATAAAAAATTACTTATAATTTAAAATAATCCAGTTTCCATTGGAAATTACTCTCAAATTTTAAAATAAAATTCAAATTTCAATGCACTTTCCGACCACAACCCGAGGATTTTCGAACGCTACCGATGATACGTGTGATGTCATATCTCTTGTGTTTACTTATGTCAATATGGCTGGTATTGCATTAGGTTATGTGAAGTTGTGTGTTTATATTGTATTTTAATCAACTATTAATTGCTTCATCGACGTAAAAATATCATTTATATGTTTGTTTGAGACCATTATGTGTTTGTGTGTGCTTTTTTTATTTCCAAAAGTCAACGTAAAGTGGAAAGTGGTCATGAATATTCGATATTTCCGAGGATATTTTAAAACTTTTGGAAGCATATATTTTATTTACTAGTTCAGTGTTCAGTGACGATTCTTTCATATTTTGTGAGTAAAGATATAGCTAGCGAAGGTTTTGTAAAAGCACAAACTGATAACTTGACCAAAGTAGACTCATTTATGCTGCTTGAATTTATGAAGTCAAACAGCTGCTTTATTGCAGAGGAAATAAGACGAAGCATTATCGTAAGTACGATTTAAACTATGTATTATTTATATAATATATACCAACCATATTTCGATGTGTGGTCGTGAGAAAATGATGTTTTCATGGTTGATTCCTAGACATATAGGTACATAACCTCAAACTATTTAAGAATAAAAATTACCAGCATAGAAGTAGGTACCTACATTAAAATGGTCTTCACAAACAAAAGTAATGCCCTTCTCTTAAGTGTATTTTTGCTTGCGCCACCAGGTAAAGTAACAAATATTTTGTCTGGAGTTTCAATAGACGTTAATTTACACACTGGAACAATGCAATACTTGGAATACAAAGTTTTTTTGGCTTTACCTTTTTTTAAAGCTTTCAGAAACAAATTAGGTCACAAGAACTCAGAGTGTGATACACGAATAAGAACGTAAACAAATGACGTCACTCCATGGGGCAGCCATCTTTATGACGTAAAGCGCGTTTTGGCGGATAAAAGTAAAGTTTATATTTTTTTGAAAAAATAGGCATACAAGGTGTTAGGAGACCTGATTAAGCGTCAATTCCCACCAATAGCAAAATTTATGCTTGTACTCTATTATCGACAAAAAAATGTTTTCGACATAAAAAATGCTCAAAATTCGTCTAGAGGGGTTTTTTGGGACGAGAAATTGACTGCCACAGTCTGTTTTTGCATAAAATTATTTTCTCTCCTCCAAATAGAGTCATGAAATTTTTAAGTTAACTAAACATAGTAAAAGCCATCCTTCGAATCTCCTTACATTTTACAAGTTAAAAATATTTTTCTCTTAATAGTGGTACGAAAAATATATACAACGTCGTGCAGTCTAAAACTGAAACATCCCTTATTTCTGCAGGGCATCATTTTAAAAAGGGAAATCTGCTCTGTTCCCTACCATATAATACCCAGGCCCATGTTTACACATCAAAAAAAATCTGAAAAAAAAGGTCCATTAGCCTAGCCGCCGGCGTCATACGGCCAATTTTATCGAGTGTACCGTTTTCCAATGCAGGGATTACAAATTCTGCAATAGAATAGAATTTTAGTTGGGTTCAAGTAGAAAAATTTATAATTATTGTACAAAAATCAGTTTAAAATTAATAAACATCAAGAAAATCTTGTTTAATCATCAACCATTAACGATTCCAGCTAATTATGACGTTACAAAGTATTTTCCGAGGCACGTTATGTTCAAAATGAAGTATCGTTAACTAATTTTCAAGTTCGTTACTTCGACAATATCCCGTCGAATTTGATATGATGATGGAAGCGTGTTTTATGTATTTGTGTGTGTGACTCTCTCATTTTACCTATCATGAAAACATAAACAACTTTCAAGGACCTCGCTCGCATATTTTTAACGAAGGACACGTGTCAGAAGCTTTTTGGGCTTTTTAACGTTCGAGATGATACACGTGACCATATTGATGGATACATTGGTAACTTTGTAAGGGATCACGTACTTCGTTTATTACTCCAAGAAACTAGAGATGATAATGAGATTGAGTTAATGGAGTCGAGTTTCATTTTATACGAGGAAAAAGGTTATAATTTTAGCTCAAGCACGCACTTTTGGTCCTCCCGGTATATTTTTTGAGATGTATGTATTTTTGAGGTGACATTCACTGAGACCTAAAAGATCTATTGTGCCCCCTTACTTCTACTTAGCTTCTGAGGAGAGTCTCAGAAGCTAGTAGTTCCTTTAGTCCTATTTCCCGGAGGAATTTTAGGATGTCTGCAGGCTTCAACTTAGGTAAATGTTCCTCTTCTATCCAGTAATCTTCCAGGTGCTGTGCTCTAGGATTCTGAAGTGCTGTGCAGTTGGAATGTAAGTGGATGGAGGTTTCTTCTTCCATGCCACAAAATCTGCATACTTCTTCCTCCATTATTTTGAGCTTTTTCGGGTGCCCATTCAGGCGAAAATGTCCCGTTAGGATCTCTGTTAAAACTCTTAGGGCAGTTTTACTTTGACTTATGAATCATTTGATCTCAACAGGTTGTAGTCACCCAGAAGAGTCTTTGATTGTATAAGCCCTACTAGATATTTCCAATGGTGAGATCTTCTCTTTTTCTCGACTTCACCTATTTCTTCCAATATTACATTGGGGCTGTTTCTAAAAAGGGATTCAGGCCCCCAGAAAGATATTTCAGTCCCCCTCTTTGCTAGTTCATCTGCTATTTCATTTCCTTCTATTCCAGTGTGTCCTCGAATCCATAGATATTGTTCTCGCCAAGTTCATTGAGTTTGTCTATGCATTCCCACACCATTTTAGAACTGATTACACAAAAGAGTTCAGTGCTTTAATGGTTGCTTGACTATCCGACATTATGTCTTTGTCTTCTGTATCCTTTATCAATATTGAACTGGGCACACTTTCCTATCCCAGTTCCTTCTATTGCTTTTGAGCCATCTGTGTACCATTGAATGGTATTCTTTCCAAGTCTGGTAATGGTATTTGGATCCTATTCCTTCTTGTTGCTTAATTCCGTATCCATATCAAAAGTGAAACTTTTTCATCATATACCCTCTTGTGGCATGTCCCAGGTTGTCTGATTTCTAAGAAGTGAGGAGGTGGTTTTCTAAATGATCCCCTCTCTACTTAGTCTTTATCAAGTTCTTTCTACAACATTTTCCACCACTATATGTAAAGAGGTGAAGTTGAGAATCACTTCCATGGCTGCCGTTGGGCATGTTCTCATTGCTCCTGCTTACAGATACACTAGTCATTAATTTCAACTACCCTTATTATATAATAATTTTTGGAAATTATTTAAAAAAATTACCCAATTAAAAAATATACATAAAATTCCTTTGAAAATGAAAAACTCAATACAAAGAATCAAGTTTTACAAAGAACAAAGAAATAAAAACAACGTGAAAAAGGTCGCTCGGGAGCAAAAAGGGCTCAACCAAGCGTAAGAATATTTAATATTATCTTTGCAAGACAATAACTTCGGTCTTGTTAGAGGTAACTTAATTATTTTCTTTTCCTTTTCAGTTATTTCTCGAGTTTCTCTGATATTTTCTAAATCTCTTCAACTTTTTTAATAACGAAAAATAATCTTATAAAGCCCTTACACAAATTGCATGAAAAATGCTAGTTTAAACAACAAAATTCATGAGAACTACTATTTTTGACACGAAAATACAAAGAAAACTGCTTTTGAAACTTTAATTCTTTGCGTCAGGTTATGTTTGAGCGACCAGGGGTCGCGACGCAAAAGATCTGACCGTTACACGTCACGTTACGCTACGTTATGTTACGTTGCTTCGTTATGTGCCTTGCTTGTGTGCTTGTGCTCTCTCCTTAGTCTCTCTGTTGTTTAAGAAGCAGCGATTCTTATGCTCCGGCCTTGATTCGAAGCCGGGCCGCCCGCGTGGTATGCGAGCATTCTACCACTGAACCACCGATGCTACATTAAAATTCTATGCAAAGCTGGTATTCGCAGTGCTGGTGATCTACTTGAATTTGTTCGGATAAATTTTTACTATTATTTCCATAATTTTTTTTGCGCGATTAAAGGGTCTAGCACATTTACTTTTCGAAATACAGGGTGTTGAAATTTTGAAAACTTGAATGTTTTAATTCGATAACTTTAAAATGGAACGATAAATTGATTTGACATTTGGCAGGTTGTTTTTAAATGTAAAAGGGCATGGTTTCAATAGTAGTTTGTGCAACTAGTGTGGATGTGATGGCCATATGGTGGACGAAGTTTGAGGCGGAGTGCTCAATCGTTCAAGTGCGATATGGACAATCCACACGAGTCGAGCAGCATTTTTTTTCTACGACCGACTTAAGAAAAAATCTATAAAATAAAAATTTCTATAAACTGTAATATAACATCAAATTGAAAATTTAACAATTCAATTTTATGTTTCTTGAATGTCAAATTTGTATAATGCTACGGTTTCCCTTTTTAAATATACGATGCTGTTATAGGTAGATGTTGCCAGTCGGACTCCCTCATGAAGGGTACCGTACCATTATCTTCAATAATGAATATTCTGCTAAATATTTCAAATGTCTACCTGTTGTCGTTATTAATATCAAGCAGAATAATTATTTAAAAATAAAATTAACAATAAAAATGGATTCAGAATCATCACAAATGTAAAGTACCTACCAAAATTTTATAATTATAATATATATTCATAATTTGTGATGATTCTGAATCCAGTGGTATAGTCATATTTGAGAAAAATGTACTTTAGTCTTTTTAGGCAAAGAAAAATTAATATAGAGGGCCTTGAAAATAGTAATTAAGTTATAAAAATTTGTGCCAAAATACTGTTTTTGATTCTGAATCTAACAAAAAAATTAAAACAAAATCGGTTGGAAAATGCGGATTTTACGGGGGTGCATCCAAACAAAATGGGTCACACTGTGTGTAACAACAATCAGGATATCACTAAAAACCCCCAAAAAACCCACTTGTTCGCCACTGCGGTACAATCTGCGTACCCCAAAATTATTCGTATGGTGGTTAGCGTGTAGGAATTCACTTTAAAATAATAAGTGAGGGTGTTTGAAGGTATTCGTGATTGTCCTTTAGGCATGAGCTGGATTGTAAAATGCTTGCTTCGTTCTTTGCGTGTGCCT
Organism: Galerucella calmariensis; assembly: GCA_910591675.1. NCBI lineage: Eukaryota > Metazoa > Arthropoda > Insecta > Coleoptera > Chrysomelidae > Galerucella > Galerucella calmariensis. The sequence goes on from CAJUYG010001180.1 coordinate 14,429, forward strand.
CGAGGTGCACTCTCTGCAATCTACTCCCATCACAACGAATGTCCACTCTTTAAAAGTAACTAATTTTTTCGTATTTACCAACAATGTTGCCAATATTTGATGATCTACTTTTAATTTGGATATTTTTTGAATTGTTCGCCTGTAGAATTGAAAAGTGTTAATTTTTTCCCGTGGGAAATGTTTGTATAGGCTGTAACATTTTAGATAAGAAAGGTTTTTATGTGAAATCAAATTATTGCAACTAATACGGACCAAGTATAACTTTGATAACTATGTAGAAAAGTTTACTGTCGCTTCTTTTTTATAACTTCGTTGTCACAGATATCAGTACATTTTCTCCGGGTGTCAAATTTAATTCCGAATCTGGTGAAGTGTAACTTTTGACTATATAAATAATGAAAATTTTATATTCAAGCACCATTCTTATTGTAATTTTATATCATCATTTTTTGAAATTCTTTCTATTGTGAACTGATATTATAAACATACAATCTATTATTATTATTGTATTGGTTTTTAGACTTACCCTATTCTACAAATAGTGCTACATAAATACATACTTATTCATATAATTTCGATAACAATATAGAAAATAAGAATCATGCGGTTAAACAATAGCTCATTATTTTTAATAATGTATGGTACTCCAAAAACAGAAGCTAAAACTTATATTTATAAATTTTTCACAATTTTTGTTAAGCTGTTAAATTAACTTTAACAATGCATAAATTGACTTTAACATTTAAAACTTTGTCAAAGCAAGTCATAAAAATAAACAATTATTATTAAGTATTTGAGATTCTTTGGTTTCAGTTTTTTGCGTGTAGTTAGCATTTAATTTACATTTTTTGAACAATTTTCTCAGTGTAACTTGATCCGTTATCTGTCAAAGTCAGTTTGAAGGTCACGAAATTTTGTCCCCAAAACATCAAAGGATTTACGCCGGCTTTCGTTTCTTGTTTGGCTGGTGTATTCTGTGCTGTAGTCAAATGCAGTCTTATCATGCGGGTCATACGATTCAAAAAAGACATACTTATCATAACTTCCAAATAAAATCCGTAAATTGAATAAGACACAGACTTATGCAATTTAGACGGGAGAAAAAATGTTTTCAGCGATTCTAAAAAGACTTTCACCAGCGAAGTTTTTATTTAAATGTCAGTTTCATGACTTTGACAATTCAAAGTGACAATATGATTAATAAGAAGCAATTTTCCGGTATTTTGCATCCTTAAGCAAAAAAACGTGACATTTGACGTGACAACGCGACATTTGACGTGACGTTTGAACCTGTCTTTGTATGATACACCCTATGTTTTGTCTCATACTTTTCGCTGCACCCTGTATATGTTAATAAGGCCTTTGTCACGATGTCACTTGTCACCCTTCGGCCTCGTTTTTGCTGCACCCTGGTTAATAAGACCTTTGTCACTTGTCAGGATGTCACTTGTCACCCTGTGGGTCCTTTTGACAGCGCCATTGTGACATACCCCGTACCGAACACGTGATAAAAAATGGCGGACGAAAACGAAGCTACCTTCCTCTACCGCCCGCTAGATGTCTCCGGCCGACCTCGAAATAAAAATGGCGGGGACGACCGACCAATAGCAACCTCTGATTTCAAACGGCGGGTTTTGCCGCCAGACCCCAACCGACCAATAGCAACCTCCGATTTGGAAAGTGGAGGGGGGTCGACCAAAAGCAGCCTCCGAATTGGAAAGTGGAGGGGGTTCAGTCAAGTGTCGTAACTCCTGCTTACAGGAAACATCTACCATCATTATTTTCTCCGGGTATTTTTTGGTAACATCTGTGTCTTCTGATTTGATACATATGGTTAGTGAACTTTGAACCCTCACAAAGACTTCGATCTTCATTAGATCTTATAAAGTACATTCAATAGTATTCCATGTATCTAGGCATATTTTTGTATTATTCAAATGAATATGGCAATAAGATTAATATTCACTTTTCATTAATATTAATTGACCGTAAATAACAAAGTACAGACCCGATGAAAACTCGGTAGGACATTAGAAAAAGACGTAAGACACAATTCCGCTACGAAAGGTACGTCTGCATCCTATTTTGTATGTACCATAACGCTTGTCTCACATTTAAACGGTTCATTATAGTGATATTTTGATTAGAATTAATTACAGTCCTGCCTTTTTATCCATTTCTTCCAACGTAAAGTGTTAGAAGGACATAAACAATCGAAAAAAGGTTATTAATATGAATTTTAACAAAATTTATCTGCGTTTTTGTCTCTTCAAATAAAAATAAAATCATCCAATTTGTAAAATTATAACATAATCGACAAAAATGATAAATGTATTGTTCATTCTCGAGAGGTGAGATAGAAATTTTTGTTCGGCAAGCTTTTGCCGCCGGTAGCTGGGAGCCCCACAGCGTCGGTTGGGGCCCCGCTGCGACAGTAGGAGCCCCCCGCTGATGCGACACCGCGCATCGATCGCGCCCCGCGGCCACTCTACTTCCCTTTTCACCCTACTACACCTCTCTTCTCCTACTCTCCTCTCGCACTAAGAGAATTTCCCGGTTTCGCCAATTTGGGACGTTTACTGGATTTCCACCGCGAATTACGCTCCGGAATTGATTATAGTGATACACACCCCGCATTCTGGCTATACGTCGGAGTCCCTTGGGACGTCGGGGGTTTCGGATTGTGGTAGTTTTTGAGGTTGATTGTTACGAATTGACGGAAATTATTTTTACTCTAATGATATTCTGTCGAGAAAAATGTAGAACTCACTTTTTTCTCTCGAGATATTTAAAAGTCGAAAAACTGGCCTATAGTACCGGGTGGCCAACTAAGAACGGCCGTCGGCCTTTCTCAGGAGTGGATTATTGCACAAGTTCCGGAAAAAAAATTTATAACAAAAATGGCCTCGAGAAACGCCTGGAAATTATTTTCAGAATTATAGGTCCATCGTTAGAGGGCGTATTTGACAGTTAAAATTTTAAAATGCAAAATTTTTCAAAATTTACTAAAGCATATTAAATATTATAATCAAATTTCTCGATACATTCTGCATGTTTTTAATATTACAAGTTAAGGTCTATCTCTTCAAATAAGGGATGGGGGAGAGTGGGAAAAAATGCCTGTAATTCGGGTTCTGCTTGACCAATTTTAATAAACTTGATGTTGTTTGAAAGAGCTTTTGTTGAACAATCGAATATTTGTAGATATGAAGCAATCTGATTAATAACATAAATGCTAGAGGGCGCTGTTTTATTTTTTTTAATATTGTGTTTTCTCGTAACAATTTTAAATGGAAGCATACAAATTGAATAATCTTTAAAAAGTAAACTAAATTAGTAATGAAACACTGCAAACCGCAAGGCGATATCTCTTTCCTATCCTGAGATATCTTAAGAAACAGGTAAATTGCTGGAATTGTTCTTCCAACGTCTAGAAGGCTGGTGAAGTAAGTTGTGCTACATTTTTTCAATTAATAAGTTTTCAAGCGATCACTTAGTAAATCAAAAGCATCAAATATCAATAAAAACCGATATTTATAAGTTCATTTATTTGGCCACTGAGGTCTCCAGACCTAACTTGTTCAGATTTTTATTTGTGGGGGCGAGTTAAAGATCTCGTTTATGCCGATAGACCCGCAACAAGAGCTGACATGGTTGAAAAGATATGACAGACAATACGAAGTATTTCTAGGGCAGAAATTGAAGCTGCTGTTTTCTCTACCCGTCAGCGATTGATTTCATGGATTGAAATTGAAAATGATGGACGACATTTCGAACATCCATAACATTAGTATGATAACAGTTTAAATTACTGCAGACAAATGTAAGATCTTTCCATTCAGGCTAAATTTAATAATTTCTGTTAACGCGAACCAGCCTTCTATAGTCTGTACAGAAAGTACGAGGAGTAATAAATCATTCATT